>CAVNYN010208130.1:0-43797 GCA_963692815.1 Nyctanthes arbor-tristis | reverse complement strand
CCTCGTTGTTTCCCTTCATTTTTTTTTTTTTTTTTTTTGGGGGCCCTGTTGTGGGGAGGGGGTGGGAGGGGGGCGCTATAGTGATAGAAAACAACAGAAAACTCACTTGCATGTACTTTAATCTTTCTGAAGTTAATTCATCTGTCAAACTAATCATCCTGCAAGTGCCAGTTATGGTGGGGTGGGGATGAGAGAATTAGGGATTGAATTAAGCTTCTCTCACAAAAGATAGTCGATAACGGAAAATAACAATTTAATCTTAACAAATTCAATTCTATTAACCACCTTTGTTGGAGTTCCGTGATCTTCATAAGCAGCATACGCTCCCTTTCAGAAATTGCTGACTCAACCTGTTCGTCGATGAATGCTATCAGTGAGCTGATGCAATTTTATAGATCAAACTAACAATAGCTTCAAGTAATGAATCATTTCCAGGAGATCAAGATGTTGAGGGCAAATAAGAAAGAGAACTTGAGTATCTTCATCTCCAAATTAAGTCCAAATAATAGATAGACACTTCACCTCGCTCAAAGATCCATTGAGTTCAGCATCTAGTATTGACTATTAATATAATAATAATCGCATACTGGAAAATTTTAGGGCTTGTTGTCACTACTCACTAGATTCATTAAAAGAAAGAAAATAATAGAGATTGGTCAATAGGTCAAACTTCAATACTACCCACATATTCTCTATAAAAAATCAATAATTCCAGTTCTCCCTGACATAAAAGAGTGACATGCTTAGTTAGCCATCACGTATTAGCTGTTTGTGGATCTTCAAATCCACCACTTGCATATAAACTGCCAATTAAGGATTGCCAACTAATCCATGTCACTTATTCATATGTCTCCCTAGAATTACTCAAAAAATTAATTTTCACATTTCCCTCTAATCTCCCAAATTCTCCGCATATTCTCCCAAAAATCTACTTTCAAATATCACTTCAAGCTCTAAACATTATTTCTGAAGTCCATTAATGGACAGATTACATACAGACAGGTGAAATTGTGTGCATAATGGAATATCCTATTATGCCACATCTGATACGTGTCAATTAACAACAGACAATATGAAATTAAGTACCCATGTTGCACAATGCCAACTCAAGACATAGTTGTTACTTGTAGATCCTTCATTTCAAGCATAAAATGACATTTTAGACAACATTATCTTTTGATACTAATTCCCGAGTAAATCTACCATAGTGCAAAATGCACTTGCTCAACATTAACGAGCATATGATAAGTTGTTTGCTTGATGGCACTTCCAGGAAACAAAATAATTGCATTTCCTTGTGCACATTGTAACAATACTTAAGGAAAGACTTCAATCGGAAGGAACAAATATTACAAGAGATTAATCCAAAAATGATCATACATATAGATCTTCCTCCCTAAATTCCGTATCCAAAAAGAGGATCATCTATTCAACAGGGAAAAAAAATTTCTGACAGTGTGAATGGAGGGTAGTGCGCTTACACTTCCATTGTTTTCTGAGCTGCGAGGTAATGGCGGCAGTGTCCCATTCTGGGGAGCTGTAATAAGATAGAAACATCAATCTAATTAATACAGAACCTCTGTCCTTGACACCGAAAAGCAATAAGATAGTTTACTCACCATCTACCACCTCAACCAGTTGTAAGCTATTCAATAAATTCATTATAAGATCCTGCCATCAAGATAGCACCAAAATTAGAGCAAAAAACAAATATAAAGCTTCTGCTTGAACAACACTCCTGGACCTATTTTACAATGATTGAAACAACATTAAAAATATAAATACAAAAAGTCCTCACTTGCTGAATAGTTGTTTGCTGGAAAAGATTTTGAAGGTGAGGCATAAGAACTGAGGCAGGCACATTGCTGTTGCTGACTTCCCCAGATGATTGACTATTAGGCTGAAAGTCAATAATGATAGAATAGAAGAATACGTCACTATGGTTGAATGGACATGTCACTATTTGGAGGGAGGGAGAGATGTGGGTTTTTTGTTTTTTGGGGTTTTTGTTTGGGGGGGGGGGGGCAGTTTATCATGCTATTATGGTTTAAGTATGATAATAGGAATTGTTAGTGTACAAACCGGTGGCTTAGAATCCAACATCCAATCTGCAACACTAGCAGACTTCCTTAGTGGTGACCCCTGAGAACAATAGAAACCGATTACGAAGGTGGAACTAAAAAATAATCATATTTAAACAATCAAAGAAATGGTTTGCCTCCTACCTGTGAACTTCGCCGAGAACTTGTACATAAAGGAATATCCTAGTATAAATGTATATAAGTTAGCAACAGGTCATCAAAATTAATGAATTATCTTAAGAGCTGTACCTTCACAAGATCGACATTTTCTGATGTTACTGAGAACCTCCCTTTTATTTGTACCAGATTGGCCTTTGACTTCTCATCAATAGAATCTTTGAAGCCTGGGAAGGTTAAAAGAAACTGATGATGTACCATGCTGAAATTGCTCCATGTAAAACATTAGGGGAAGCCAATGTAAGATGATTACCTCCTGAAGATTTGATAGGGGCTGATAAACTGTTTGCTGATGCTCGGTTTGGAAGCATTAGAGGACCACTAAAGCTGGGTGCTCTCCGCACTTGTTGAGCTCTCTCAACCGCTTGATGGTTTTCAGGCTCAAGTCTGATAAAAGTTTATTTAAAAAGAAGATGTTAACAAGGTATTCTCCAGCTAATTAGGTGATAGAAGCATCTTGCATCTTCTAGGAAAGACAGTAGAATGCAACGTATGTACTTAAGAAGCATTTAATTTTAAACTTCTCCCACAGTTAGGACTACAATCTTCAGGCAGTACACAATGCGTCTCAATAGATTAAAAGATCGAATTTTCAAATTCTTCTTCATCTAAGCACTTCATAATGCCAATACTAAGGGAGGAAACCAACACTGTCCTTGTCTCTTAATAAATTTAGATTCGTCTCTCCCCAACCCATATATGTCACAAAATTAAGATTTTGAAGAGATAGAAGGAATTTCTCAAACAAGAATCTTCATAATGGTGCACACAAAATCTATCCATATCTATATAAGAGTAAAAATACGTTGAGGATGCAATAATGAGCAGTGACTCCACACCAACCACAGTAAAATTCATATATGTGACCCCAATAACTGTTTACGTTTTCTTCTTTGTATTAGAAAATCAATTTCTCATGAACATAGCATGCTCTTCCGATCTGTCTGCGTAAGAGGCCTGCCATACTGAAATTGCCATCAGTGAACATATAAAGAAGCCATGACCCTTTACCACCATAATCCCGCTAATAAAATAATATAGAAGGCTACTCAGAAGCATAGTTGAAGCATATTAGAATGGCAGGTGCACTAATTGATAAAGTACAATAAACCTTTCTAAGTTGCGTGCTCTTTCTGACTTGGAATGACTAAGCACAACACCAGGCATTAGTGGTCCACTCTGAGTTTGACGAGGCTTCCCTATCTGAATTCTACCCTTAGCTTGTGCACTATCCTTGTCCATCATAGGCAGCTCGGCTTTTGATACATTTTTCTTGAGTTCAGTTTTCCCGTGTTTATCAGAATCTGGTAAATCATTTTCAAAGACATTTTCCTTCTTGCTCAGGCTTCCAACTGCAGGAACCTCATCCCCATTTATCTTTTCTCTATTTAAAAAAGAGAAGGGGAAAAAGGAGGAAAAAGAAAATCTCATTCATAATCGAGGATATTCAAAATATATGCCAACTGGCAATACTACATGTTAATCACAAAAAGCACGTATAACTGCCAAAAATCGAAATCAATGTGAAGAAAAGGAAAATATTGCTGACTACAAGAACAGATCAGTTCAAAACTCATTTCTAATATTCAACTGGCATCGAGAAAAAGGTACAAAGAGAACAAGTGTGATTCCAGGGCACAATAACTGCTAACCAACATAGGCGCGAAAAAGTCAAGGATGATGATGAGTAGAAGCCTTCACTCACCTAGCAATATTATTGCTTGACGTCCCTGGTTTTTCTACATCAGATGCAGGGCTAGATATCATCTGCTAATGACAAAAAACCATTTGTAACTAAATGTTCCCCGTCAGGAAAATCTCCACTTTGTCAGACAGTAATATAATCATTTTAAGGTTAGTACTGACCTTATGGTTCATGTATAAATTTGAGCTATCTTCTTCCTTAACCTCTTGTATATCATCCTCCTCTCGCAGCTGGAAAATAAGAAGAAATCAGTGCATGTGCACCATTTAGCAAGCCAGATTACAGTTTATCGTGAAATTCTGACATCAAAGAAGATATTATTGGTTACATACAAGTGATGCTTGAAGCTTCAAATCTTCAACATCAAAGTTCCACGCACTTACACCTCGTTGGTACTCACTCTGAAAGAGGCAAACAAGAGAGAGAGAGAGAGAGAGAGAGAGAGAGAGAGAGAGAGAGAGAGGGATGAGAACATAGTAGCAGCCGGCCGAGAAAGAAACCAAAAAAGTCTCCAGAAGATATTCCAGTAATAATTATTTTGATCTAACCCACTTAAGTCCTCATTCCCTATAGGGCATGATTACTCTTAAACTTCTGAATTCTTAATTTCCTATACCATGAATAAGTAATAATGGCAAAACGGCATTTTTTTTTTTCCAAAAACCGATACCACAAGGAGACCCGAGTTCATTGCCTGCTCAAGTATTGCAAAAGCAGAAGCTATTCGATCAATACAACTCAGAATCAAACGGATTAACTGATGGCAACATGCAGGTGCTCCCTCTGTGTAGGGAAACACTACCAGCGATCTCAAGCAAGAACCCAAATGACGGGAAGGGTACTATTAAGAATCTAATATGGTGAAATTAGGCCCTGGATTGATTGCTATACAAGAGTAAAGGAGACTCGTAATGTCCCAGCATAAATTTAATTGGTAGAAATTGATAAAGTAGGTATATATTTTCGAGATCGTCTACATCTCAGGAAATGGATTTATGCTAATGCAGTTGGTTGCAGCCCCCAGCTTAATGCAGATGTTTCGGGTTAGGAAATATTCAATAGCAATAGAACCCAAGAAAGAAGCAGAAATGGGGAAAAAAGGACCTCAGCCAAATAACAGATTGACTTAATGAGGTGCTTCCAACCTGTGAAATTGCTTCTTGCTCTGCTGAAGGCATTCTTTTCAAAGCAAGTTGTGCGGCATCCTTGAGCTGCATAGTTTCAACAAGAAGATAAAACAAGGATAAATAGAACACAAGTCAAGAACCTGCTAATAGCAGGATGATGGTCACCTGGAGCTCTTTCACCCGCTTCGCTAGAGGTGGCAAGTCAGCAAATAGTTTTTTTACAGAAACCTCCGGAGGCTTGGCATTCTTGAAGAAAGAATGTTTTAACAGTTTTTCCGCAGTTGGCCTCTTCGTTTGGTCTTTAACCAAGCACATTGCAACCATCTCTTTGAAAGACTGTTTAAAACTGAAGATTGTTTAACAATCAACTTATAGAAATGTATAACCATATTTATTTATTACTCAACAGAATGTCTGAAGACAAGAATAACACGGTTACCTTAGAAAACCTCTTATCTCTGTCATAATCAAGACCAGGAGGGGCATTCTGTATTGTCATCAACAGTACCTATTGCAATATGAAGAGGTTAAATGATTACCAGCATTCATCACAGTTATCTAAATGAACACATAACAAGCAATCCAGATGATATTCATACCTTCATTGGAGGGTATTTTGAAAATGGTGCATGTCCATGAGCCAACTCCAGTGCAGTTATTCCAAACGACCAAATATCAGCCCTACAAATTTGAAAATAATGCTACAAAATTATGCAACATCCAATGATCCTTCTTCCCCCGGCCCCTCCTCTGGCATTCATGATGTAGCATCATATGCCAGAGGGTCAAGTTGTAAAAATTCAAAATGAATCCCAAATAGTGTTTCCTCCGCTCCTCTCTCTCTCTCTCTCTCTCTCACACACACACACACACACACAAGACAATAAGGGATTACTGTACAAATTATCAGAAACAACTTAACTAATACCTAAGAACAAAACAATCGATTATTCTAAGGCGTAAGCTGCAGTATAGCCTCTTTCCACTTATCATGTGCATAGCCTCAACATAGCATAAGAGATAAAGATTTTCAGTTTTCTAACATGTATCCCTGAACATCATTGTGATAGTTGTTCAACATTTATTCCTTTCTTTATAGAAACCATGAAATAGTAGGGATAAAACCCACTTGAAATCATATCCAGTTCCTGGCTGCAAAACTTCCGGTGCCATCCTGGACATCAAGATAAAGGTTAAGATAACACAAAACGTAAACTATCACAAAAATGAATATTCAGAGAACGAAATTAAAAAGGATGTCGTAAATGTTAAACAATACCAGCATGGAGTTCCTACAAATGTATTCCTGGAACGCTGCCTATCACCTTTGTCAAACATGCTTGCTGAAACACCAAAGTCAGCAAGTTTGACCTCCCCAGTACTATCCATTAATATATTTCCTGCCTGCATAAGGATATGTTAAACAAACTGCAAAGCAACATGGTAACCTAGCTGATCCCAGCTCGTCAAATCTTGAAATGTCTTTTTTCTTTTTGGTATGGAATCAATATTTCATAATCAAGTAACCTTCACATCACGATGAATGTGGCCATGCCGATGAAGATATTCCAAAGCCTTCAGACTTTCTTTCAAGATAGATGCAATGGCAGACTCTTCAAATCCATCAGGATATGCTATTTTCATGAGATGCAGGCAAGAACCCTCGGCCATAAAAGGCATGACAACCCAAAGGTTGCAGTCAACGACAAATGAACAATATGCCCTTATCACATTAGGATGATCAATTAAGCTCATTGTTTGAGCTTCCCTCCAAATATCATCCTATCAAAAAGAGTCGAAAAAATTCAGAATGTTACTTATTTTACAGCAAAGATTTAACAGTTTACACCGCATTGTTTAAGTCCAGCCCCCAATATTTATGCTAAATTAATGGCATGACCTAGTGGCAACATTATAAATCTCAGAGTGAAAAAATAAAATAAAGATCCAGGAAGAGAGTCATTAAGAAGCAAAATAAAGCAACTAAACAGAGCAAATAACAACAAAATGTTTTTGCATAAAACACTGCATATTTATTCTTTTTATTTAAAAAAAAGAAAAAAAAAAGAAAAAGAAAAAGAAAAAAAAAATGACATATTAATTAGATCAAACCGTTGAATAAAATCTTTTCACACGGTCAAACTCAGGAATTGCTTGCTAGTGAACATAGTGATTCAATGAGAAGAGGAAAACAGAAAAAATTAACAGTCTCCCACAAAAACGTAAATCCCTCCTACTCTCAATGTGACAGAGGATCCAGAGTGGAGAATGTTACTTATGTACTAACTCATGTCATGCTTTTGATTCATTTTAACCTTCCCTGACTAGGGAGATAAAAGAAGCCTATAAGATAGTTATAATAGCACTTGTCTCATTAAAAATATAAATACTTCTTTGAAACAGTGCAATGACATAATAGAGCATAACACTTAGGAAGTAGCTGAATCTACAATTTTTATGCTGCTTTCCCAACAAGCAAGTATGCATGGACAACAAAAGAGGCAGGCAACCATATTCAATGGAGGGTATAGCCAGTCATAGGTTTTATATTGGGATTTTTACTCTGGTATTTGGACAAGATATAAAGATGAAAGGGTAATATTAAAAAAAGAAACCACAGAATACAAGGAATATTATGTAGTACAAAATTCATGAGTAAGTTACCCATAGATCCATGTGCAACTCTGGTCTACTAAGCCTTGAGGTCTTGTCCCTAATATCATATGTACCTCAACTATTCAGGTTACAAGACCCAAGGTCATCTCCTATCTTAGAATGTAGGCTAAGCAAAGATGTGAGCCAACGTCTTGAGGAATCTACATGTGATATGGAGATAAAGGACTTGTTTGTCATAGTTTTTTTTTTTTTTTTTTTCAATTATAAATTCACCTACCATTGATTTGACAACTACTCAACAATCACCACACATTTTAAACTTTAATTAAATCTCCACCACTCATTTTCACTATTTATAAATTCCCTTTATAAATTGACTTTATAAATCTAAACAAACGGGGCTCATAGTTAGGAAACTATTTTCTATAAATCAAACCTAGTGGGTGTTTGATTCTTAGTATGAGAATTGAATTATAATGAGGTGAAATGAGTGGTGGAGAGTCAATGAACGTTTGAATGTGTGGTTATAATTGAGTAGTTGTCAAATCAATAGTCACATCAGTGGTAAGTGAAATTATGATTTGGTCGTAGAATGAGAATCAAACAATGGCAATGATGCAAAACTTGAAATGCAAGTTTCTGGATTCAGTTAAACTGCTCTGCCCAAGATTAAAGTTACAGTATGGAGGTAGAAGAAGTGTATAGTTCACATAACCCCCAAACCATTCTTTCTCTACAGAGATGATAGAAGCACCACTAGCTTTTTCTTCTCCCATACAGGAGATAAGCAAGGACAAAAAGTTGATTCTCACAGTCTCACTTATCTCATAAAACTTTTCTTTTAGTTATTTTCACGATTCCAACCTGGATTGGCTCAGGTGTCAAACACCTGAGGTCCTGAACCTTGGCTTATAGATAAATTGGTTTCATTTTACATGTTGGTGAGAAAATTTAATTGGATTACTTTATTGGTATTATCATAAAATTGATAAAAAAAATTCCGGTACTCCTAAAGTACAGTACTGTTGGCCAATCAAGAGCTCATATGTGTGTTTATGGGTCCCAATTTAAAAATAAATTGGGTCTCATGAATCCACATGTCGGTTTTTTAACATGGTGAAGCATGGGACTCTGGGAGTACTAGAAATTTGTTCCATAAGATTGGTCACCCTGCCTTGTTTGGATGACCTGATTTTGACTTTCTCACAACAGTGTTTATTTTCATTCCGGTTTTTTTTTTTTTTTGGTTTAATATACATCGCATTTTTTACTATAATTGGACTAGCTGCAAGATAATGAGAAATAATTGCCAAACTGGGTAGCAGAAAGCAAATTGACCAATTTTTCCTTCCTCAACGCAAACCATGTAAATAGTTTTGGCAACACTTGCTGAATGTGTTGAGAAGATTTCAGTTATATTTCACACACTATCTAACTGAACCATCAAGAAGACTGCATCACTAAAGTGACCAAGGTATCTAAACCGATTCTGAATAACCAGTTTTCAGCATCAAGAAGAACCCATATTATTCGGACAAAATTGGTAACCCAAGGTAGTTAGCTGAGAAACAGTTCTTATCTACGAGATCAAGAGGAAAGGGTAGCATCCAATAATTGCCCCATTCTTATTGTCAGAGCCATTTCTCATTCATCATGCATAAGCAATGATCAACAAGGACAGGTGCTCACATAAATAAGGAAGCTATCACCCAAAAAATAATGATAAAAAGGTTTCAGCAATAATCTTGCTACAACCTACCATCTTCTTGAACAAAAACAAGACTACTCCAGCATATGACAGCTGCAGTTTGGTTGCATTTCCAGAACGACATTTACAAGCAAATGAAAGTCAAGCAATTCGATGTTCTCCAGTTATTATCAGCTCGAACCAATTCAAGGCTCGAAGTTGTAAAACTTCAACCTAGAACACTATCAAATTCCACTAAACTAACAAGAACAATTCCTCAAATCCCGCTATCGAAAGACACAAATCTAAAGTCAATGTTCATCCACCAAAAAGTCAAATCGATCAGAACCGTCTCCACCTAGATCACAAATCCCAACAACACATCACTCCACCGCAATCTCCCATATACAGAATTAACACAAATATATAACCAGGCATACTCCTATTCATCTGCATAAGTAAAGAAATTGGACGATTGGAAAACAAGACTAACCAGATTGCTACCGCATCGATCGAGATCCAAACACTTTACGGCCACCACTTCATTGGAAGGCAAGTGGCTTGCTCTGTAAACGGTAGCGCTTGCACCATATCCAACTTCTTCTAGGAGCGTGTAATCTTTCGGATTCGAAGAGTAATTCTTCAGACCGGCCACCATTTCTTCAATAAACTTCAGATAATACCATCAATCGGATACCAAATCTTCAATTCTTTGCTTGATTATTAACAATCGATTGAATTGTTCAGAAAATTAATTATTGCTCAGGATTTTTTTAATTAAATAAATTTATGGAATGGGACAACGAGTCTACAGATATGGACTGTGTTCAATTCTGGTGAAGCGCTCTCTCTCTCTCTCTCTCTCTCTCTCTCTCTCTCTCTCTCTTACAAGGCTCCGCTTTTTACTGATAAAAACTCTTAGATTTTTAGATTTTGTTTTATGTTTTCGCGTTTATATATTGGGAAAATTTTACCACAATGAACGCTAACTTTGGACTCCATTGGCCAAAAAGAAGTTCATTTCTAGATAGAGATGAATTTCTACTAAATCAATATAGAAATAATTTCACATTAAATTAGAGTATTGGTATGAGAATCACTTTATTAATTTTATTATTATTAAATGGCACATTAGTAGGGAGAGATTGATAATATTACTATTTATAAAATCTGAAAAAATTAACATGTCTAGTCATCATACAATCTTCTTTACAATCTTATCTCATCTCAAAACTTAACATTTCTGTTCTTTTTTTCCCTTTTTTTCAAATGACCTCAAAACTTAACGTTAGTTTACTTTGAAAAATAATTATTATACTTTGAGAAAAAAATTTTAATCTTACAATCAATATACTTTGAAAATAAGCTAAGAAACAATTCAAAGAAGATGAGCCATTAACAGTCAAATGGTATAAGTAGAGTCAACCTAGCAATCGAAGAGTATTCGTGAAACATTTGACAAGAATGAATAAAAAATTTTAAAGGAATCGACTCATTCTCTGCCATTATTTTGACTATGTTACATAGATAAGGTTATTGTTCTATATTTTCTAGATGAAATGACAACTGCAGTTTACTTTAGAAGATATGATTTTCGGATAATTTAAGTTATAATTTAAGTTCATTCAATCAAAAATGAACAATTAGGGTTATCTATTTTGTCTTGCAATCACCTTCCGTCATTGTTTGCAAATTTTTTTAGAGTACAATTAACAATCACTTTAATTGAAAAAACTATCATGTACGCACTTTTAAATAGTATGATAGTTGCATGATAAATGATAATAAGTAGAGATCTCGATAAACCTATAAATTTTTCTTTTATTACAAAAAGAAGGAGGAGTAGAGAGTGCGTGACTCGAACTCGGGTAAAACCCCTGATAAGGGTATGCTCTACCACATGGATATCTCATATCTCCTTGGCCACTTGACCAACCCATAATTGAGGACATCTTGTGCAGTTATGGTAAAAGGTTGAAGTTAACAAATTGTTCAATTGAAGTAGAGGATTAGTTTTCCGTTCAGAAAGTAGTCTGAGGACCAATGAGGGAATTTTCCTTTTACAACACAACGTAAATCGAAGTATGATTTTTGAAACTCCATTTTGTTGCGTGGGCTTTGTTAACGTAGAAGGATATAACCCGTTGACGGCCGTTAGAAATGACTCGAGTATGGAGAAAGATCGCCTACGACAGATTATTTCGAGCAACCGTACGAGTGCGGAAGTTGCGAACTGGTATTGTACCCGGGAAAAGTATTATTCTGTTTACGCGGTCCAGGCTATACCCTATTGGAAAAGTCCAGCCCAAATCCAGTAGAGAAATTGACACAAATAGCAGTAAGTCATGTAGCCTCCCTTGTACGCCCCCGGGGGCGCTTTTTAAAGGAAAGGCAAATACGGCTGAACCCCTCAGCTATATATATTTCTATATCAAAATAAATATTATCAAATGAATCACGTATACACGTCGAACAAATGTACCACAAAAGTCTCCAACTCATACAATAATCTATTCTGTTTCCACTCTAAAAAAAATGAGATTATAAGAGTGTTCTATCCAACAAAAAGTAAGACCTCTACCTTAGCCCAAATTGCTGCCTATTTCTTGGTGTGGTTGGTGGGGGGTTTGGAATGTCATTGCCTTTTTATTAAGTCATCATCTTTCCCTTATAGAAAAAATCAATAGGTAATTTTCTTTTTATTTTTTTGGGAACATAAAATGACTAGAAGCTTACTTGATATGTCCAAAAACAAAAATCTTATTTTTAGTTTTCTGCAATTTGAATAGAGATTTTTAATATCAATTCAACTATTCAAGCACCCATGAGGAAAATAGCATAGATAATTTGTTTGTTTTGAGGAAAAAAACAATTATAATAAATTAAATAAAAGAGAGCGAAAAAAAATCTATAATGTGTAAGTTGCAAATTGAAAATTTTAAATACTATTTATTTCATAAGGACCAAGCTTTGATATTCCCACTAAACAAAAACACGACATGGGCATTGTTCAAAGTGAGCTTAATTAATGGGGATCTCATTTTAGCATATTTCTGGTCTGTATATAACATCAAAATCAAAATCCAATTTGTGAAAATTTCTTGCTTGTGGCAGATAACTAGCCATTCTTAATAGTACTTTGAGATATTTATACTATTTATTATTATTACTACTACTACTACTACTGCTGCTACTATTATTCTTGTTGTATTGAACAAATGGATGCATGGAATTTGGCAAGAAAAATATAAATAACAAATAAATAGTGTAATAAAAATAAAATAGTATCTTCTATGTAACATGTACATGTACATCGTTACCCTTTAGTTAATAGTTATGACATGACGTTGATTATATTGTTTTTTCCATGACTAATTGACAGTAAAATCTCATTATTTTATATTATTATTATTATTATTTTATACATGTATGTGTGTGTGTGTGTGTGTATATATATTGCAACCGTAAAATCTCATTATTTGATCATTCATTAGTATCTATTATCTTATACCATTCATCCCCTTGGTCTGGTATGCGAGATAAACCAAGAAGAAAAAAGAACCTGAAATAGATTGGGGTTGCTAATTTATTGTTAGGTGAACCACCCCCTAACCACACAAGGCAAAAATTGAATCAAACCATCTTAGTTGGCTTTTAGCTCAACCAATGTTTTCCTAGATGGTGTATAAATCTACAACCCCCCAAACTTTACCAAAAGCATCACAAACTCAAGTTAAAAATGTCTAGCAAGAGATCACAAGTCGACCAACGCGCTGGAGCAGAAATCGTGCACGGAGCCGAAGAATGCTACAAGCACTCCATTGAGCTGTTGGAAGAGCTGGGATTTCCAAGGGGTGTACTTCCTCTCAAGGACCTCGAAGAGTGCCGACGAGTTCGCGAGACAGGATTCGTGTGGATGAAACAGAAGGCTCTATACGAGCACTTCTTCGAGGGGACTAACACACTTGTTAGCTATGCCATTGAGGTCACTGCATATGTGGAGAAAGGAAAGATGAAGAAAATAACTGGCATAAAGAGTAAACAGTTGCTTTTGTGGGTGCCAATTGTCGAAATGAGCATTGAAGAACCTGATGCTAAGAAGGTCTACTTCAAGACTCCAATGGGAATTGGAAGATCATTTCCTGTAACTGCATTTATGAGTCCAGAGGAGAAGAAGCTTTACCTGGAGAATGTCAAGGAGGCATAATTAATTAAAGGGCTAAAAAATAAGACACGTGTTAAACCTTTTCTGCACTTGCATTTTCCATTGTTAACTGCTTGTTATTGATTTCAATTTCAATTGGATTTTTTTATTGTCTTTACCTTATTTATGTTTAGGATTCACAAAAGTTACATAGATCGATAATGAGTAGGATGTGAGTGTCGTGATTAAGTATATCCAGGTTAAGTATACTAAATATGTGAGTGTCGTGATTAAAATGGATAAAAAGTGGGCGTGCCGTATGTTAAAGGGCAAAACGAATTTTATCTACTAGACTCAGGTAATCAGAGGTTTAAAGATGAGAATTAATTTTTAGGTTTAGAAGTAGAACCACACCTAAAAATGGTCCATGCTACACGGACAGCTATTCAATTAGGCGGCCAAACTAACCTAATCTGTCTTGCGCCCTTCACTTGCAGTATAAATTCCCCCTCAAAGCTCCACTCCGAAGCATCAAAATTCAAGGTGAAACATGGCTAGCAAGATATCCAAACAGGATGAACGAGCAGGCGCTGAAATCGTGCATGGAAAAGAAGAATGCCACAAGCGCGTGATGCAACTCCTCGATGAGCTTGGATTTCCCAGTGGAGTACTTCCTCTGAAGGACATCGTGGAAGTAGGAGGAGTTCGAGAAACGGGATTCTTTTGGCTGAAAACCAAGGCCCCCTATGATCACATCTTTCCTGGGGATAATTCACTTGTCAGATTTGCCAGTGAGATTACTGCATATGTGGCCAAAAACAGAATGAAGAAAATCACTGGTGTTAAGTGCAAACAGTTGCTTCTCTGGGTGCCAGTAGTTGAGATGAGTATTCATGATTCTGATGCTAGCAAAATTCATATCAAGATACCTTTGGGAGTTAGCAAACCATATCCTATAACTGATTTTATGACTCCAGAGGAAAAGAAACTGTATTTTGAGAATTACAAGAAATAGTGATCATATCGTAACAAGAAATATTTTCACGAAGAAGATGCAAGTAAAATAATTGGTTATTCCATTATATTGACCACATATATGTATATATATTTCTACTTACTCTTGATTGATCTTACATGCGAACCGAACTCTTTCTGATTAAAAAGTTCCTTGTTACTTGCTCTTGCTAATTAAACTTTACAACATATAGAGCTCCAAAGTCGCATAGTCTCCCCTCATTAGGATCGTAGGCAAGGTACCAATAGCTACATTCCTTGTAAAGTGGGGAGGAGATAGGTGCCAGATAATTTTTCTACCGAGCCAACCTAACTTTTGTTACAACGGCTGTCTGGCTATCATTTTTCCCACATGTACAAAACATTTCCATGACTTTTCCTTCAAATTAAATGTAATTATCATATAAACACACACGTTCACGTTGACTCTATAAAAAATTGAGATATTGAATTGTTGGACGTCTGTATATATCTAAAATTATTCACTCATCAATATTAATATCCTGCATATATATAAGCCGCTAACTGAATTCCACTGTGCATATTCAAATTGTACAACACTTAAAGCACAAAGTACCACTAGATGACATTTTTGTGAGTTCCAATTTTGTCCTCACCAACTTCTCTTTTTTCTTTTTTCGACCTCCTTTTCAATGCACGCGTTCAATACACCATAGTCATACCTTTGCAGCGCTAGACACCTTGCTTCTTCTTTCTTGCACTCTACCTCATATCTCTAATTCATGGCCACACATTCTTGATGCTTTGTCTTAGGGGCGGAGCCAGCTTTCGAACTCAGTGCGGTCATATTTTATCTTTCTGATTTACTGGTAAAATTCTCACATTGTGCATATATAGCTTGATTTGGACCTTAAACTTAGAATCCCAAAAGAAAAAATGAAAAAAAATGATAATTGAGCTAAACTAATTATTTGTATAAAACATATATCCGGTTGAAATCAAAATTTTCTCATTAAATCTTTATTCAAATGAATTGAGTGAATTAACATTAACATTAACATTAACATATATTAAAAATAATTAATAGATTTTTTTGTTAAATAGAAACCATGAAGGTTATAAAATTATGAGGTGTAAAGCATATATCATATATAAGTCATTTTATATCAATGTCTTGTAATTTATAAAGTGCAAAGAATTACATCATATAAGAGAACATATAACAAAGGGAGGAAAAAAAGACAAAAGTAATAGAGCTTAAGAGATGATTTTATTGGGCCAAGAGGATCTTATTTCAATTTTTAAGTCCAATCTCATAATTTTCAAAGGCCCAATCCCACTCTTTAGTAAGGGTAAAAATGTACTTTTAGACATCTTCTTCTTCTTCCCTAAATGATTCCCGAATCCTCTCAGGCAAAGATGAAGCTTCAGATTTGGATTTCAGGTTTCATAGTGTCAGCGCCTTTTGGTGTCCTATCTCTTAAAAATTCTCCCAGAGTTCAGTGCGGTCACTTGACCGCACTGGTCCTACACAAGCTCCGCCCCTGCTTTGTCTTCCCAAATTACATAGCGTTTTTCCTCGATTATTACAGAACCCTAAAAACCCATAACCATCGTGTTTACTCCAACATGCAGTTCCCTTTTCTGCCCCGATTCATACCAAATATAGGACCAAGAAAATTATTCACAATAGCAATATGAGATCCCAGACGCTATCTTCAATTTTTGGTTAAGAAATTTCACTTCTTTTCGAGAAAGAAGAAGAATCGAATATATCTTCTGGTGAGTTTCTCTTTGTGATTGAACTTTTATGCATGATACCAGTGTGCAGTGTAATTTCTGCAGCGGTTTCTACCATCGTCTTCGACTCTATGATTTCTACTCATGAGTTGTCTACTTTTAGTCTTTCATCCTTGTTCCCCTTGATTTACCTTCGAAAATTTCTTTTTTTCTTTCTTTTGTAAAATTCATGTTATGGTTAAACTTGCAGAGTTCTTGGCTGTTGAATTGTATATGTGTGCTCATATTCTTTGGGTTCAACTCACAAAAATCCTAGAGTGAGAGAAGAATGAAGGGATGAAAGTGTCAAATTTGTAGGGAGTTTCTTCTTACCTATGTTCTTTTGAAGGTCTTTGCACGTCGTCCATTTTATGGGATTTTTGTTAATTTTTGTGCCTCCAGGTGAAGTACTAATTTATTTATTTATTTATTTTTTGGGTTGAAGTTAAAATATCTTGTGTGAATGTTGATTGAAGTTTTGATGTCGAAATAATGGTAAAGTTTACTGCTTTGTTTATATTTTGGAGAGTTATAGTACATGCTAGAATCATTGACCCTGCCATTAATGAGAAAACATATGTCAAATTCGTAAGTTGAATTCACATCAATTATCCAAAGGTCGAATATTCGAATATTATTTTCATTGCCTGAATAATCTTTTATCAGGTTTATAACTTCTACACTAGGAGATGGAGAGGATTGTAACTTAATTTGGCACACTTTAGAGTTGCAGTGAATTGAGCTTTACCCTTAATATTATGTTCCTTTGCGATTATAATACAATAATAACCATGGATCTTAAATAATAGACTTCTATTGTATTTTTCTCTGAGTTCTATTCTTTTTTTGTGCTTAGCTGGGAAGCAAAACAAGGGATGTTTATACATTCTAAATTTTAAAATCTATGTTAATAGAATTATCAATAGTTGTGTTTTCAACAAATTTACAATGTAAGGTCGCATCTTATCTTTAGATGGAATTTTAGAAGCAGTTATGTTCCTTCTTCTTTTTGGAGTTGGACAAATTACAAGAATGATAAAAATATGGTGAATCAGTTGGCATTCATCAGTTAAGAAACCCATAGGCCAATTCTAAAGAGGGAACCTAGTTTTTCTCAACCCATTTCATAATATATCAAGATTGTTTATGCAGTTTCTTTGTTGATGCTTAGACATGCATTTATTTACTCTTGATAAGCATATTTGGCTGGGTATGTTGAGTGTAATCTAGTGACCACTTATTTCTTTATCTCTATTTATGGATCCAATTGAAATTCTGCTAATTGTGGTAGGAATATTTTTCGGTACACTTTATATTCAAAATTTTCTTCCTCTATGACTATTGATGGCTTATAGAGGTGATTAATGTGTTAGACCAACGTGTGATTCTATATGAGAATGGACATATATGCACTTTGCATATGAGACATTAAGGACAAGATAATACTTCTCTTCTATAATACTGTTTTCAAATCACTTCAAGTCCAAAATTTGTAGATAGGTAGTTGTAAATTATTTTATCTAGAAAATGTGTTATAGTGCTAAATTTGGACAAGTGTAGTATCTCACGGTGAATATTTAGAGGTAAAAGTTGACATGGTAAATTGCATATTGAGATTTCCATTGTTTGCATTAAGATCATAGAAACTAGGAGCTCAATATCCTTGCTAATGATAAGTGAAGTGCTTCCACATTTATAATTTGAGTCTTCATACATGGTTCATTAATTTTATAGTTGATTAAGGTGGTGATTTTTTTACTTGTTAAGAGGTGTGATTGAGCAAATATGAGAATGCGATTGAAAACTCATGCAATATGCTAATATTTAATTTGCTAGGGGCTAGCAACAAAACGAATTCCATGGGTCATAGAGGTTCCATCATTGTTAAGGTTACAACCTTAAAGAGTAGAGCATTTGTGATAAAAGTTTATAATTATTATTCGGCTTGAACTCCAAGCTCTAACGGGAGTAGAGAATTTAAGATGCATTTCACAATGGTTCTTTCATAGGATCGGATAAAAGGCAAGGCACTTGACCATTTTTATTTTACATAATGTTGTCTGTTGAAAAGTTAAGTTAGAATCTCAAATAAATGCCTATGTGGACTTGTTTGAACCTGAGAGGTAGTTCTGGGATATTTGAGGTCTCAGGTCCGAGTCTCAACAGATGTTTGAGTTTTTTTGGGTTTGGCGAACTTTATCTTGGTTTGGCTGGTTTATTAATTGTTTATTGATTGGTTTATAGATATTATTCCTACGATTTTGATTTTAAATTGTATTGTAGCTTGTACTTTCAAAAGAAGAAGAATCCCATCTATTATCCCTTTGTAACATCTAATCTATTTGGAGAATGTGTTCTATGAGATCAAGGCTCTCTATTAGCCCATGATAAAATGGCAGTCGTTCAAGTGAGCTACACAAGAGGAAAAGGGTGAATGAATCCAATGTTGTTTCTGCATGGCATAATTCATTCTTGTCTAACATGAAAGATGGAGTTGCTTGATTAGTGTTGCATATGGGAATCCAATTATAAAATTGTAGTAATTAATGTCATTTGTTATGCCATGTCTGTAAACGGTTGTATTGAGTACGAAGCTTTGTAGTTATGATGGCTTTTATAAATTATTTTCGTCAAAAATTAAATTGTTACTAAAAGATTTTTAGATGATGAATTTATCTACTTACATATGAAAATAAAGATTCAATTGCGGCTAATTTACGTGCAACGCACGTATCTATACTAGTAATATAACAGAGCAATTCTAAAGTGATATGAATAAATATAAGTGAACAATTTCATTATATGGTGATTTTAGGTATTTTTTCAATCATCCAATGACATTGTTTTACACTTACAATGTCATTCATTCATATCAAATTTTCATATTTACGTAAACTTTTTAATATAGACATGTCAAGTAAACCACTGTCTTGTTTAGATAAATTGTACAAGTCTCGATCTAATACTATATGTTATGCCATCATATCATATCATATGCTCATGTGGCATATATCAACACACACCACATGGAAAATTACAATCATATAGCGTGTCTTAATATATATCACATGGTCACATGACACCATATGATATCATACATATGATGCTAGATCGTATGATACCATACATATGATGTTAAATCATTTTTATAAGGGTTAATTACACCTAACGTCTCTAACCTTTCAACTTTTTATCGATTGCGTCATAACCTTTAATTTTCTATTTTAACGTTTCTAACCTTTTAAAAGTTTTACACTTAACGTCTCTCTAATTGAAATAATCTATTTTTACTGTTAAAGTCGAGGATATTTTGGTAAAATATAAAAAAGTCAATATTTTAATGTTTAAAAAAAAGAAACCAAAAAAAAAAAAAGATGAGAGGTAGACCCCTCCAAGGCTGCCCGAAATGGCAGCACGAGAGAGGGATGTGGCAGCAAAGGGGGGGAGAGTCTCTCCCCCTTTTGGCTGCGATTTGGCTGCCGAAATGACAGAAAAAAAAGACAGCAATTTATTGTCATTTCTACAGCCAAACAGGGGGAGACTCCCTCCCTTTTTGGCTACCAAAAAGAAGGGAGTCCCCTCCCTTTTTAGCTGCCGAAAGTGGCAGCAATTTGCTGCCATTTCCGCCAATTGCTGCCATTTTCGGCAGCTAAAAAGGGGACTCTTCTCTTTCTGGCACCAAAAAGTGGGAAGTCTCCCCCTATTTGGCTACAATTTCTGGCAACCTTGAGGGAGGTCTCTCCCTCTTTTGTTTTCTTTGTTTATTTTTTTTTAAACATTAAAATATTGGGTCTTTTATATTTTACTAAAATACTCTCGACTTTAACAGTAGAAATTGACAGTTTCCGTCACAGGGACGTTAAGTGTAACACTTTTAAAATGTTGGGGACATTAAAACGGAAAGAGTTAATTTCACAAAAAGTCTCCAACCTTTGAGCTAAGAATCAATTTCGTTCTCAATCTTTTTTCACTCTCTTAGGTCCCTGATCTTTTATAAATGCGTACGATATGTCTCTTTTGACATTATTCTCTCAACTTTTCAGGGAAAACGACGGTTATACGTTTTTAACTTTTTCATTTTATAAACGAAATATTTAAAAATAATAAAAAAATTTATTAAAAAAAAAAAGAAAACACCTACCCCACCCCCTGTCAATTTGTTGCCGAAAACGGCAGCAATTTTGCTGTTGTTTCAGGCAGCAAAAATGGGATGGATGAATCCCCTCTATTTCCTGCCATCCTTGGATGGCAACAGATAAACCCCTCCTAGCGTTTTTTGCTGGCAGAAACGATAGTAACTTTGCTGTCATTTCCTGTAGGAAAAATGAGATGGCAAAATCCCTCTATTTGCTACTATCACTGGTAGCAAATGGGGGATTCATCCACTCTCAAAAATGTTGTCATAAACCACCCCCTTGTCATCTTGCTACCGTTTCTGGTAGCAAAAACGCTGCCAGAAATTGCCGTTTCTGGCAGCGTTTTTTGCTGCCGGAAATGGTAGCAAGATGACAAGTGGGTGGGGGTGTTTTCTTTCTTTTTTTTTATTTGTAATATTTTGTTTATAAAATTAAAAGTTAAAAAGATATAACTGTCATTTTCTATGAAAAGTTGTAGGAATAGTGTCAAAAAGAGACTTATCGTATGTATTTATGAAATGTTAGATGCCTACAAGAGTGAAAAAAATTAGGGATTAAATCGATTATTAACTCGAAGGTTGGGAACCTTTTGTGAAATTAACTCAAACAGAAAATTAAAAGTAAGGGACGTAATCGATAAAAAGTTGAAAGGTTAAAGACGTTAGGTGTAATTAACACTTTTTCAAAATTTATTAGCAGACTCTTTCTTACAAATAACAAAAAAAATAATTTTTTTTTTAAATTTTTCACAAAACTCCTTGGGTTTAGTCTCTAGACCGTTTTCGAATTTTGATCTTGGGGGTTCCTTTCGAATTTCGGACATGGACTCGTCACTGACTACTGCGTCAGCGGCAGCGGCCGGTGGCGGGAACGGCGTAATGATACCACAGTCCAACGAGACATCGCCCGTGGAGTCATCGGCCACCACCACTACGGCAACTCCGACGGACGATTCGAAGCAAAATTTAGCCCTAGTTATTAATTCAATCCAGAAAACGTTGGGCATCCTCCACCAGCTCTACCTTACTGTCTCCTCTTACAACGTGGCCTCCCAATTACCCCTTCTTCAGCGCATGTAATGACCTAAACCTAATTATTTTTTAAAAGATTCACTTTCTTTTGTCTCTTAATCGAGTTCATCGGTTTTCTTGAATTTTTTTTTTTTGGGGGGGTTAGTTAAATCTGGTTCCTTTTTGTTTGGAATAAAAAGGAACAATTTGGTATTGGAGCTGGATAATATGACGAAATTAGCGGAGAACTGTAATATTCAAGTGCCAATGGAGGTTCTAAAGTAAGTTTTCCTTATTTCTGTAGATAGGTAAATTACTAGTATCTATCCTGTTTTATTGGTCTATAATGACGATGCATTTTCTTGTTTGTGCTTGTAGTTTGATAGATGATGGGAAGAATCCAGATGAATTTACAAGGGACGTATTGAATAGTTGTATTGCCAAAAACCAGATCACTAAAGGGAAAACCGACACTTTCAAGGTTGGTGTTTTTCTTTGAATATCTGGCATTTGAATTTTTTTAGAGCTATGTAAAGTGGTTTACTTTCTCACGTTCAACTGCGTAATGGCAGCAAGAGTACCATTGAAGCTCAAACAATATTTAACTAGTAATTAATGTTCAATTTGTTTATATGACATTATGGAGTTAACCGGAAACCGCATTTAGATTGTAAGCTCATTTTAGCATATGAATCTTGAATTCGATGTGCTTGTTTTTCAGTTTTAATCAGATCAAATAGTTTACTTGAGCTTAATGAGTTAGCTTGGACAGCATTAATATCATTTAAATATTATCTTCAACCACTCCTTCACATGTAGCTGGAATATATTTTTTTAACTTACCAGTAGTGAGCATGTGTATTGTATGTCTGGTGTAAATGATAAATGATTAGCACAAAATTCTACATTTTGTTAGGTTCCAAAATTTTCTCTAATTTTTGCACTTACTCTGAATTTTCTTATACTCTGAATTTTCTTATACATGAGATATGAAACCAATTGAAATTTTGAAATAGATAATATGATGGATGTACAATGGATGTACAACTATGAATTTTGACATTTGCAGTTCTCAAGATTAATGTTAGCGGTAGTTTATTTGTAACCATCGTTTGAATTTAAATAAGGGTATATTAATTTATTTAGTATTCAAAAAGGTCACATTCAGTGATGATAAGTGCTTCATTGATCATGCTCTCAGCAAGGTATCAAAATTTTGAAAATTGTAGCAAAATCGATGGCTGAACTTGTAAAGAACTATGCTAATATAGTGTATCATAATTTTGAGTCTGTTAAAACACAGATGAAATTAATCTAAGTGATTGGTGGATATAAGTTATTTACTTTTAATTTGAAAAGAGGAAAAAAAAAAGGGAATTAAATAAATCATGATGGGTGAAATTGAAAAGTTATAGAATTAACTTGTACTCAAATTAAATGAAATATGAAAATTTGGGTTGTAGGTGGAAAATTTAAAAACTCAATATTAAAACTCTTTACCTCTAACTTTTGAGACCCACATCGAATTGTATGTTTTTAATTAGATTTTGAAAGTTTAGCTCTTATTAAACTTTGAGTTGAAATCTTTGGTCTGACATCTATATTGCCTACCTTTTAACTTAACTACGGTGATATAAAATTACAATATTCTCTCCCTTATGCGTATCAGTTGGAAAACGAATTTTTTTTTTTTTAATAATGAAATGAATGAAGGGAAAAGTAGGAGTTTAATAAATTATATAAGGGTAAAATAGGAAATCAAAAGCTTTTCCTACATCCACACTTCTAATATAACACTAACACACACATATGTATATAGTGATTAGAGCCTAACAGTGTGCAACTGATTTTTAAATGGGTGATGGCGAGACCTAGTCCCAAGACCTTTACCATATTGAGCCATTTGATTTATGAGTTTAAGGTGTTAGATTGTGCTATTCATTTAATATTATATGTCCAATCCTTCATGTTTAATGCAGTGAGGGGTCTGCGTCAAAGACTACTAAATGAGTGTGATTAAGATGATTGATGATTATGGAAGCAATTATTATTTTGTTTTTCTTATTATCTTATGGATTTTTAGTATAAATAGGCTAGTGTTTTCATTTTAAAAATATTTAGTTGATGAAATAAATCGCTTCTGATCACCTTTGTTTCTCTTCCTCTTTTCTTTATCTACCTATTTCTCATCCCCCCCACCCCCAACACAAAAAAAAAAAAAAAAAAATACTTCCTCCTATTTTATATTTCAATATTGTATTCATCATCAACTTTGGTACCACAGTTAGTGATATCAGTAGGAGATAGATGATGAAGATGATTGATTATCGTGAGGATGATCATTGAGAAGATAATGGTGATTGATCTGCAATTCATATGTCGTTTTCTTATTTTGTTATGAATTTTAATTATACATAGGCTAGTTTTATTTTATTCATTTTAAAATAACTTTGGATGATGAAATAAATCGCTTCTCTCTCATTTCTGTTTCTCTCTTTTCCCTCTATCTGTCTATTTCTCGTTCCTTTTCTGTCTTCTTCTCCTCTCTCTACTTTCACTTTCTATTTTATATATTATGTTTGCCATCAACCATGGTATTATAAGAAAGAGTTGACTGACCTGAGTAATGGGAAAATTACGGTGGTTAAGATGATTGATGATTATGGGCTGATTATTGAGATAATGGAGGTGATTGATTGGCAATCCATATGTCGTTTTCTTACTTTGTAATGGATTTTTACCATAAACAGGTGAGTTTTATTCATTTTAAAAACAACTTTGGATGATCAAACAAATCACTAAACTCTCATTTCTGTTGTCTCTCTCCCTCCCCCCCCCCCCCTCTACTTCTCCCTCTCTTTTCCTTCTATCTTGTATTTCAGTATTGTGTTCGTCATCTCTGTCATTTGGCTGCTGAATCGACTGATACCTTGTTGAAGGAATTATCCCCTTTCTTCTCTATATTCTAACCATAATCAAGTATATTTGTTGAAACTTGAAGTCAGAACCATTCTTGGAATCCTACATGGCGATAAAACTGTAAATTATGTGAAAGGAGGCAAGACAAAAGCAAGAAAGGAAGTCTTACAAGTTGACTGAGATTTTAACTTATTGCCAACAATTTGAATGCTCTATTACCTTTTTTAATCTAATAAAAAAAATAATAATAAAGAAAAACAACCTTCTTAAATTTTTGACCTAATTGACATAGTCCATACCCGTTACTACTAATATCGTGGGAAGTTCTGCAAACAGTCACATTTGCACTTAAAAATCAGCTAACAACTTGTGTCCTTTTGCCTCTTTGTTTTCTTTCCTTTTCTTGCTCCTTTCTTTCTATTCTTTTTCTTTTGTTTTCTTTTTTTGTTTTTTTTTTTTTTGGCTGTTCTCTCTCCTAATTAGTTGTGTAAATTTGGGACTAGTGATCCCTTAATTCCCATCTATAGTTGAATAATGTGATACACACATTAATAAGCTGACAATGCAATTGTCTCTCAGAGAACTATATTGATAAGTGTTAGGACCTATGTGATTCACTGGTTTGACGTTCACAATGGGTAATTGGCTTTCCCTGATGAGGTGGATCACATGGTTGGATAATAGGCTCATTTTCTTACCTGTATAACTATGCTAATTTTTTCCGTTTACTACTATATTGCCTGCACGACGCTCTTCCGATATTCGAAAGAAAACTTGCCATGATAGAATAACTTGACATGCCCCCTGTAATTCCTTAACCTTTTAGTCTTATGGATGCTACTGTGATTTTCTAGTTACAGCTTACTGTTTCGTAGCAGATTCAGTTAACGCAGATGGCAATACAGACATAAATTTTTCTAAGTGAGTAAATAACTGTTATTTTTATGATGCAGGGCTTGCGAAGGCACTTGCTCGAGGAACTGGAGCAGGCATTTCCTGATGAAGTTGAAGCTTATAGGGAGATACGTGCAGCCTCTGCAGCTGTGAGTTAAATCTGGCTTACCATATATTTATATGTGTGAATAATGAGAATTTTACTCAATGATATTTTTTCACCAAGAGTGTTGACTTTCTAAGTTTCTTATGGGATAAATTGCTTCAAAAATAAGAAATTATTTTGTTATAGTCTATGTTGCTCTGACATGGGTACGGGACACGGGTACGGGTGCATATCCAAATGTTGGATCCTTCATTTTCAAAAAATTAGGATATGGGGATATGGATAAAAAGTGTCCAAATTTTGGACACGGGTACGGGGGTGCGGTAATAAAAAGTGTCCTTTATTTTTGGTTTTGTTTTTTTTGAGTTTTCCAAACATGGGCTCGTTATTTTATAAAAAAAAATATCATGGTCCATTACAAATCTCACTGACTTTTTTAAGTTTGGGCTTTATGTTTTTAAGTATTGGGGCCTAACTTTTCATAAACAAATCTGGCCCAAATTAATATATCTGACCCAGCTTTCAAATTAGGTCACAAATTGGAAATTAGACGTCTTCTTCCTCACATATGCAGCGCTGCCTCGTTCTGTTTCTTGTTCTTCCTCAGCCCGCTGAGCAAACTTCATTCTTCCTTGTCTTTTTCTTCTATTTGTGATTCATCACTTCATTACTAGCGAGGTTCGCCGGTGTTCTCTTCGGTTTTAGCTTCGGGATGCCGGTAAAAGGTGGCAGTTTAGTTTTTCATTAACTCCTTTATTTTCTTGCCGTGTCCAATTTCAAATTGAAGGATCGGGTACGGGTCCCATACCGGTATCTGTGTCGCGTCATGTCGACATGGGTATTTGGGCAAATCAGCCGTGTCAGAGCTTTATAGGTTATAGTAAACTATTTTAAGTTAGTTCACTTAATGACACTTGAGCTTGCTCCCTCTCATGATCATTGTATCTTGACTTATCTGTTGGCCGCTACAAGCAAATGTCTAAGAAACTTGGTATTCCTTGTATATCTTGACCCAAATATGTGCAGCATAGCTCAAATGAATTCCTTCTATAGCAAGGAACTGAACTAATTTGTTCCATCAATGGCAATGGAATAATAGTCTTGTAAGCGTTCTATTTGTATTTCAAACTAGAAATAAAATGAGTGAAAATAAATGGAGACTTGTGAAATACGTGTTGTTCCGACGAAATATGTAGATGTGATTGGTTTGACAAATGCCTTTTTGAAGTAGAAATGGAATGTTATCTATTTCATCAAAAGCTGTAGGCCATGCTGCTGTGACATAATATGCTTGGCTCTGCAATAAATTAAAAATGGGACAGTTTTACTGTTTTTCTTTTTGAAAGTTAATAAATGGGATAGTTAATAATACTACAGGATACTTTAAAAGCTGAAGCTTTTCCTCTGCTGTGGCATTAGATATGTTGCTTTATGTTGGCAAGTCAGATCTTTTTTATGATTGATGAATGCAATGTTGTCACAGAATGTTTATAAATTGAATATGTCAGTCTTCATATATCTCAACTTTGCGTCTTCTTGGGTCCTCATGCTTTCTGCTGTTGAATGTTCTGCTTCATAAATAATTCTAAAGTGAACGGACCATGTTGCATATAACTGGTATGGTGTTATTGCCGAAAGAAAAAAGGTATATGGTGTTTGGTGGAGATGAAAATCAAATATGTTGATCTACATGGAACGACATATTTGTTTACAACAGAGATTGAGAAAAATAGTTATAGGTGTAAGTACACCATATTTTTATCTTGACTTGTGAGTGCTAGATTATGTCAATCGTTCCAGCAACCACGCAACCTACGGAAAAATCTTATGTGTGCTTCTCCTGTAGAATAGTCTCACAATCTTTAAATGGAAGTGGATAGACTCCAAGCAATGGGTAGCAAAAAATTTGTAACTGCTTGGTGGTTTTTAGATTGTTTTGTAACACTAGAACTCTAGGCTTAGGTGGCTGTAGACTTTGGTAAACCAACATTGTTTTATGCATTTCACTTGCATCACCCTTGACAAATTTTTTAATAATTCATTGCAGCTGGAGCCAATTTTAGTTTTGACATTCTAAGATCTTTTTCCAATTAATACAGGAGTCAAAAAGGTTTGCACAAGGACAAAGCACACTGCCAAATGGCGATGTGAAGGTCAAGACAGAGATGTGAGAACTATAAGGTTTGACAAGCCGGCTCAGATAATACAGTCGACATTGTGTTTTATGTTTGTAACATGAGACTTATATATCCAATAATTTGCTCCTATTGGGCCTAATTTCGAAATATATGCCTTGATTTTGTTGCATATGAGCCACGAGATGTTCATACTTGAACTTTTGATTTCAATCCTAAGTGGAAGCTAATGTAGATATGTCAGTCAGACATTGGCGTTAAGTGTTGCAGATAAATGAACGTCTTTCAACTGTTAAGGAATCATTCTGTGTTAACAAAATCGGCAACTGAAAATGTCATTTCTTGGAGAAGCAAATGAGAAACAGGAAACATTTGATGTGTTTATCCTTGATTCTTGATATGATATTTGATGCTTTAGACAGGCGGCGAGATTGTTAATAAAGTTATTCAAAGAAAATAAAAATTCAAGGGTTGTTTATTGATCTGGGAGCACCTCACCCTGACGCTTTTGTTATATTACGTGCATTGATGCTGGTTAATGGGGCTGACATCAAACGCTTGGCTGTGTTTATGATATTTTTTGCTTTGGTATATTTCACGAAAAGAATCTTTTCTTGAAAATTAAGTAAACCCTACACTTTGGGTTATGGAAAAGCTTCACCCATCTTTAGTCTTGTCCCCTTTTCAACTACTCCAATATGCAAATTGATTAGGGGAAAGAAACAAAATTAAATCATTTAAATAATTGTAGGTTAATTCTAGGCAAATGAGTGCCATTATACATGGCGGTTAGTGCACTTAGCGCATATGTATATATATATATGTCGTAATAATATTAATAATTAATTAATACTACCTTTTTTGTCTAAAAAAATAGTTTACTTATATTTTTTCACACAGGTCAAAGAATTACAATTATTATTGTCGAAAAAGTGAAATTGAAGAATAGTTTTGCTAATATATATGAACTTATTATTTCACAAGGAAATTAAGACATGAACTATATTTTTATAAAGAAAGTGGATTATAGCTCATGACAAATAGAAGAATAAGATTATATTTGCATGAGGGAGTATATGGTTCTATAAGGTAGAGGACAATTTGATTAGGTTGATCAAATAAAGCATGGAGAATTGGACCAAAATAATTGCAACTTTTATGAAGGAATAGGTACAGACACCACACCAACTTTAAAGATTGAAGAAAACAAGGAAAAAGGGGAAATAAGTGGAGAGAAAATCAAGAAAATTTTGGGTTTTTAGGTTTTGGGTAGGTCAGACACTGTAATTCGGAACATCAAGTCAAAAAGTAGTTGTAAATCCCTGTTTTACACAAAGATCAAGAATTAATACTGTTAATTTGCATGGGGTCAATGCCAATCCAAGCTCAAGAATTAATAAAATATGTTATATACTCCGACGCCTGAGCATAGTGTCGGGAATTTGATTTCTTGTATCTGAAAGAGTATGCTCCTCAAATATTCCTCCTCTTGTTTTTGGTAGCATGCATCATAACTTTTTTGAAGAGTGAGTAATCGCAACTATTTATGCAATAAAACGTTACTTTTGGTTTCATGTGGTTTTGGCGCGATGATTCATCATATGACATTCTGAGTGAACAGAGGTTGAGCTTTAAGCTAATGATTCATGAGAAAATAAACACAAAAACGATGAGTATATGAGTAAATATGCATGGATGACGGAACCACAAAAAATATCAAAGAATTACAATAACTCTAAAGGTGCATTTGTGGAGGAAAATTGAATTATAATTGATTCGTTATTGATTTGTCGCTTATAATCATTTGAAACTTCCTTTGTACACGTAAGTGATGTATGCCTAGCTAGGTGCAACATATTGTTCAACGAAATTTGAAATTTGTGAAAGTAGCTAGCACTGGAGACTTTGGAAACAACTTTTTTTCACGCAAATAGTTAATTGCAATGTCTTTTCGCATAAGATCAAATAACCCTTTTTCTTGTAGCATCCAAAGTCATGGCAATCTTTTCACGTTCCCAAATTTCGAGATGAATATTATTGATAGAAAATAGTAGTATAAAGTTGATAGCTATATATACTTTGGAAACAATAATTCACGTTACTCTCAATAGGAAACCCAGCTTGCTTATAAATTTACCTCCCGATCTTTAAAAGTCACGCTCTATGGAATCTCAACCATTTTATATCTATGGACATGAGTTCCCACATGAACGAATTGTCAACGTCAAATTGTACGCAAACTTTCAACTTTTATGACAAGCAAAATTTAGCGACTTTGACGATTTTGCCCAGTCACCATAAAAATTTGTATAAGCCAAGTGCGTGTAGTTTAGTAGTTGCAAATTTCTTGTCTAGTTTAAAATGGAATCAGAATGACTATTGAAGAATTTAGTAGGTATTTGAAAAATAATTCATAATATATGTGAACAAAAATAGTCTGATCAGTATTCTGCGTAGAATTAGGTAAATGACATGGGTCCGTGTTCATGGTTTTAATCTATTAGAGACTCAAACTTACATGTGTTTAACTGAGTTGGAGATCGAAAATCTCACTCTTAAATATTACAATCGAGAACTAAAACACAAAGTATTTCTAATACACATGCTCATTTTAATTTATATTCGCATTATTAATTAATTTCAATTGAATTATTGACCAGTATATAATTAATTATGTCATCAATCTTGATTCTACCCTTTACCAGTGGGAGAGTCATGAGAGATGTATGAATGCAACCCAATAGATCCATATATAGCAATAGGTTATTTGCCAGGTTTAATTTGAATTTCATATATGTTGCATGATCAATATTAATGGGAATACATGAGATTAGGGTAAGGGGATGGGTGGGTCATTTCTGGCAGCAAAACCCCAGTTGTAAGCAGTAGGGTCATGTCACTTTTATGAATTTGTTTGTCCTTTCTCATACATTCTCTTTCTTTCCCATCCTTCCTCCCCTCTCCTTTATTTATCCTCCCCACTCTCCCAAAGTAACATCCCCCTCATTATTCTGTCTTCAAACCCTCAAATCTCCCCATTTTTCTCTTTCCTCTTTTATTTTCTTCTGATCAAAACCTTTAATTCGTTTAATCAAGCCATAGAGTCGACGAGGAGGAGAAGGAGGAGAAAGCTCAATGTTTTGAGGGGAATGTTGTCTGGCTCGAGGCCATTAACAAGATCTACCAGCCCGTCGCCAATCCCGATCGCATAGTTATATTAGATCAGGTTGTGGATCGCATGTTAGTGCCGTCGGACCAGGCTTCATTCCCCCCAAATTTGTGCTGTCTCTCCATGAAGACTAATGTTTTTAAGTTCATACATCCTTCAAGATCCTGATCAGGTTCGTTAATGCGAAACACTGATCTCAATCATCTGTTGATTTTGGATTTTTGGTTTTGTGGGTGTGATTCTTTTCTGTGGTTCAATCAAGAGTCAAGGCCATGCAGGAGCAGATTGCAAATGATTAATTAATTATTTCGACTTTCTACTTTTTCTGAAAAGAAATAATTACATGTTTTTTTTTTGTGGATTTTTTATTCATCTTTTCCTTTTGTCAGTCTATCATTTATGATGATGATTTTCTCATGATGTGATTCAAGAATCTGTCTTTCTGTTTCTGCAGTTCTTTATTATTACCTAATTATTTAACTTTTTTTGGACCTTTACTGGCACAATCCTCCTTAATTATTTTCCGTTAGGGTTTCACCCCTACTTGTGGTTTGCATTTATTCTGGTTAATTTTAAGACTGCAGAAACTCCGTACTATGATCCAGAATTCTATTTGGTTGATCATGGTTCAACATATACTCGATGTGGAACTATAATTACTAAAATTTTTTAAGGGTATATGTGGTTTGGGGGTCGACATGTGTCTCACATATATGAGGTGTTTTTGATGTGGTTCATTGATGTGGTTCATCGCCGTATATAGTTGCCTAAAACAAATTCTATTTATATATACGAATCCTTGATGTAAATATAATTAATGGATTTTTTTTTCTTATTATTTGCCGATCGATGATTTTTCTATTCTAGGGTTTTCCATGTATAAATTTGTGTGTTCTCATTTTGTTTTCTCCATTATTACTTATATAAAGAAATTAAGGAATAGCTTAAATTCTTGGGTGTACTTTCCATCTTTGAATGTTAGATTGTATGCTTCCTGATATTTCTTTCAGAAGTTGCTGGATAGCATCTAATTAGATGGTGGGTTATTGAGAATATATATATATATATATATATACACACACACACACACACATGAAAAGCAAAAGGATGAATCTTATCTTACACTGAAAAAGCAAAAAAAGGTAGTTTAAAAAAAAAAATTTGACATAAAAAGATATATCAAGAAGTCGTGTGGATAAGCGTAAAGATTTAATGGCGTGTCGGGCTTCTCATTTTTGTCATCAATTCCTGATGCTGATGTATCAAAAATAATTCGTGTCTTATTCGTTGCCCCCAAAAAAATAAAAAAATAAAAAATGTTGCCCCAGACAGTAATTTCAAGATTCCTAAACATAACACATACTCACGCTATTTCAGTGAAGTTTCTTAATTCACACCACAAAGAAAAAGAATAATTTTATGGGGTTTCATAAGGTTGGACCTATGAAGCCCCGTGACAATTTAAGATAAAAGTCATGTATACGGTTCCAGTTTGATTATGAAATGAAATGTCTCAATTGGATTGAAGTCATCGCATCATTCATACATACATACACATATTAAAGTCATCGATTTGTCATACATAAATCTAATTTACTTTGTTTCATTTTTTTTCCTCCTTTTTGCAATCATAATTTCAGGTTTGTTTTCCCTAGTTAATGTTGAAATCCATTTAGGAAATTAATTTGTACAAATTAATGCATAGAAGATGACATACAAAAATGCATGTGAAATTAATTTACTCTTGATAGACGGTAGACATGATGAATCAAGTTTTGCCGTTCATTAATTTTACCTTCATCTCTTCAATTCAAATTTACAAATGTTGCCGTTCAACTCGTGTTACCCTTCCTATCCCCACCAACCCCCTATGCAAACCCCAAAACTGGAAGCTTTACCTCCTTTGGGAGGAGGAGCTGCCATTCCCGTCGTTCTTCAAATGAGGTGCTGCAGGCCTTCCCGGAAAGAGGCGTAGGTGATGGTGGGGGCTGGAGTGGGGGTTATTTCCGGCAAGTGGTTATACTTGTGTTAGTGGAATGGAAATGGTAAGAAAGATGAAGGGCTCAATTGCAATTTTTTAAGATTGTAAAAGAGAAGTCTGTAGTAGACTTTTTACACTTGAAAAAGTGGACATTTAATTATCTAATTTATTATTTAACGGTTTCTGTTGATGATGTAGATAAATATAGATATAGAGAGAGATATTAATATTTTGCAGAGAGATAAGGGAAGGTTATTGCACGTTTCAAGAGATATGAGAGAGAAAAATAAAATATTATTAAAATACACTGTTGGTAAGTCTGAAAGGCTGTTTAGAGCTGAACATTCTTCTTGATACAATCTATTTTTATTTTTGTCAAGTCATCTTCACATGAGGACTAGTCATCGGCTATTAATAGAGAAGTTTTTTTGGGTAAAAAATGTCTAAATCAGATGTGGCAGACTAATTTTTCATGAATAGAAAAGCATCTCCAATGGCTAGTTCATTCTGAAAAATTGGTGCGCCACATCATATTTAGACATCTTTTACCAAAAAAAAAAAAATCTTAATGATGGTCACTAGTCATCACGTGAAGTTGACTTAGCAAAAAAAAAAAAAAAGGGACTGTGTCAAGGAAAAAAAAACTTCTTCTAGACTTGCTGACTGTGCATTTTAATAATATGAGTAATTAAAATGTGTTGCACGTTATATAATAACAAATAATAATATAATATACAAAAACTTTGTACAATAAAATAATTAATTTTGGACCATTTGGTTCCTATGCTTGTTCATAATATTTAAATATTTTTAAAGTTATAGTATGATTATTGCATGCAATGAAAATGCTTATAATCATTTATGATTTTTTATAAAGTATTAAATTTGACCACAATAAACACTAAATATTAATCATAGAATTGAGATTAAATAATAGACTAATCAAAATTAAGGAATTATAAACAATGTTGGGCAAGGAGTAAAAATAAAATTTGATATTAAAAAACATTCAAATAGGAGTTATAATTTATCACACTAATTATTTTAAGAGAGGCTTGGGATAAGATTTACAATTGTAATTTCAATTTCAAAACTTTTCATTGAAATGGTTGTTAAAATTAAAATTAATTACAATAAATACTACATTAAAATTTAATCATGAAATTGAATTGAAAATAAACACTAAAGATTATCTTGATATTGGAGTACTTAAATAGTACACCAATAATTATTAAATAGTTATTTGTGCATGTTGCTAAAGCCTAAAGGAAAACATGTTTCTAGAGAAATTATTTGTGCTAAAATAAAATAAATTAAATAATTATTTGTTTTCATGTGTAATAGCTTTTTGTTGTTTTGAATCATATATATTAAGTTTCACATTATTTTAGCTTCTTCATAAGTTTTTAATTAAGTATGTAATAACTAAAAGTATTAGCTTAAAAGATAACATAAGTTCGCTTAATTAATTAATTTGTATTTTATATTATGATTTATGGATTTTTTTTGGGAGAAAAGATTTATGGATTTTTGTAATAGATGAGGAATAATAAGAAGTAAGTGCAAACTGAGAATTAAAATTAAAAAAGTAGTAATAAAGGTGAAATCTAAATATTTACAAGGATTCCACTTTTTATATATTAGTCATTTTATTCTTTTCTCTTTCATATCTCTTGAAACGTTCAATAACCTCCTCTTCTCTCTCCGCACAATCTTAATTTTTCTCTATCCATATTTTTTGTATTTATCTACATCTATAGAGACTGTTGGAGAATAAATTAGATAATTTATTGTCTATTTGACCACATCATGTAGGAAAAAATATTCTATGGTGTCTATTGGACACTATTTTATAGAGTCCAATGTACACATAGTAAGTGTTCATTGGACACATTGGAAGATGATGACTCCATTCCCCTCAAATGTGTTCAATAGGCACTTATCACATATACAGTAGACTTTATAAAATGATGTTCAATAGACATTATAGAAGTACTGTCCTGTCATGCAGAGTCCTTTCTATTTCTATTTCACTTCATATGCAATCTAGACTAACTATTGGGGATGTCGTAAAAGTGAACATTTTTGTCCAACACCTAAAATTTTAAGTCGCCAGAAAATAATTACCAAGCCTTTCAAAATAATAATAATAATAATAATAATAATAATAATAATTGCCCACAGAACTTTTTGTTTTGTTTTGTTTTATTATTATTTTTTTTTTGGGGAGGGGGTTGCAATCACCAAGAGAACTTAACAATAATTTTTTTTCTTACTCTTATCAAATTCTACTCTTCAAAAATATACAGAACTTTCCTTTTTATTGATTTGTAGTTTAAAGTGGGACATATTTTGTCATTTAAAAAACTAGAAAATATACGTGCAATGCATGTATTACGTTTCATTTTTAGTTTAAATGCGCGTAAATATTGTTATACAGTGTATATTATAATTGATAATAAATGAAACATTAATAATATTTGCTTTAATAACAAAATAAAATAAAGTATAACACATAATGTATAGTACATGTATATAGATCCATGGATGAAATTTCAAATCTAAAGTAGATGACACATATTTTCACCTTAAAAAGTCAAAATTGCATTATAAAACAGTTCGTCTGATTATTCATTGAGTTTTCTTTTTCATTTATAAAATATCTGACACAAACAGGAAGTAATTTTTATGCATGAGGCCCCATATTTATATAAGCAAAATAAAATAATGTCTGGTATGAAGACTTGAGAAAATAAATATATTATAAACTAAACATAAAAGCTAGAAGTATACTTCACTTCATTAAAAAATTAAAGATTTACAAGTTAAAACTTACCGCTATTATACCTACTAATTATATAATTTTTTGGATATTAAATCATAACCTAAAATAATTAAAAAAAAAGAAAACTATAAAAGATAGGTAAGCACGTAAGTGCATTACACACATGTGTCTGAAATATACATAAACATATAGATGAACACAGTGGTTTTGTATGTGCTCATTTGCTAGGGGCAGTGTGGGATTAGCAAGCTTTAAAAAAATAATAATAATAAAAAATTTCTGGGGACGTTGTGGCTTAGAAAGCTTTAAAAATAATAATAATAATAATAATAATAAATGTAGAAGTTTTTGGACGGTGTGGGTTTAGCAAGCTTAAAAAAAAGAAGTTACTGTTCATTATACAATAATTTGGAGTTCACTTTTTTTATATAATAGTTATAGTGAAGTGATTAAAACAAACGTACAAAAACAACATGGATAATTTTGAATTAGAAATGGAAAAAGACTCAAAGCCGGGCCTGGACCAGCTAGTGTTTTGGTTACAGGCTCAACCTTTTGGTGGATTGGAATGTATTGATGTGAGCCAAAAATCTGGGCCACCGATCTTTGATGCCAATTTGAGAAACAAACTCGTAACTTCAAATATAAAAATAAAAATACCAAGAAATACAATAGGATTAAGGCTAATTATATCTACACTACTTATTTTACTAAACACATAAAACATCTAAAATTTTTGTTTTTTACAGTATTTAAGTCTTAAAGTTTTTGCTGCATTTTTTTCTTGAAATTTTTATTTAATTATCCTCTGTTGTTTTTAATGAACGTATATATTTAGAAAATTTTGATTTTGACACCTTAAAATCTAATGAAAATACATAGTTGTGTACCATTAGATATTAAATTTTTGTTATTTAAAAATTTTAAGCAAATCTCACAATGAATTTTTTAGAATCAAGATATCAGTCGATACAAGATTTCATGATAATAAGATGTTAAAAATAGAAATATGATAAAAATAAGTTAATAATGTAAGTGTAAATAATTAAAAATATAAAGAATGACAAGTATAATTAAAATGTGGTGTAAATAGAACTACCTTAGGATTAATTAGGGAAAACATTACTTAACAAAAATAGGGAAAACATGGTAGATTTGTAAAGTTATTGAAAAATAAGTCAAAACCTTATGAAGACAATAATTTACGTTCATTAATCGGTTAAGGGAAATTATATTCCCACTATAATTATTTATCCTCACACTATATTTTCTTATTCTCTTTAATATCCTTAAATGAATTTACACCAAGTACCTTCTTTGAAACCCTTTTTGTTTTTAATTTTAAAAAGGTATTTTTTTCCTCTTATACCGCGATCATAATTATCTTAATTTTATTTCTTCTTAATAATTATTTTTTAATTTTTTTAAAATAATTTCTTAGTACATTTTTTATTTACAATTATGATTCCATAAATTTAATTTTTAAAATTTATATTTTTTTAAACAATTCAAGCTTGGTATGTCATATTTCTGTGGTGGTTTCACGGTGAATGATTTCAAACTTTTTTCCAAAATTTCAAACTTTTATTTCTAATCTTAGTATCTTAATTTTTATAAGCAAATTCATAGATTAATAATATAATAATGAATAGTTTTTTTATTTTTTCATTTTGAATTTTATTTTATTCTCATATATTGATAAGTGTCATATGAAGTAATAACCTAATAAAATTGAAGAATCAATATCCCCGACTACATAATTTCTTTATGAAATGTAAATAATTTAAAAATTACTAAGACCTTTGTTATAAGTATTTTTTATATTGTGATTAATAATGTTAAAAACATATGATTAAAATAAATAATAAATAATTAAACTTGGTTCCAATTTTAAAATGAAATGCCAAATTTGATTGTAGTTAGAGGCTTTTTTTTTTAAATCTGTAAAAATTTAATTGACTGATTGAAAATGTTAGAATATTTATTAATTAGTTTTAATTTCAAAGGTAAATTAAGTAGATAAAATAGATTTAATTTCAGAAATTACAGATAGTTTAGGATTATATTAACTTAAGTTTGAGAGATAGTTTATTTAAAAAAAAAAGAGTTTGAGAGATAATTTTTTAAGTCTTTATATGGACATACATAAGTAGTTTAATCTCATAAATTAGCTCGTATTAACACTTACGTCGAGATCTTTGATTTAAGATCCAATTTATATATTTTTCCAGTTAGGAATAATGTGTAGAGGAAAAGATACGTAGTTCGAAAATATCATAAAAATATATATAAATTTTTTACCTGATTTCGTATCAATTATAAATAATTAATTTTACGGGATACATGTAAATTGATAGTGGTGCACTTATTAAAATTATCAATTAAATATGGTGTATTTATAACATGGTGTAAGAATAAAAATTTGTGGTGGGAATATAATTACCCATCGGTTAATCACCGTAAGATTACGGTAGTCCTCGGAAAAAATTCTGGTACTCCAAGAGTACTAACTCGGTAGTCTTAGCCAATCAGAAATCCACACGTATATTCAAAGGCCTTAATTTATTATTTAATTTAGACTCTGAATCCCACATGTGAGTTTTTGATTAATCATGTGTATTGAATTTTTAATACTCTTGAAGTATCAGAATTTTTTTCCGTAGCCCACTGCCAATAGAAAAAATTGTTGGTCCTTTTTTTTATTCTTTTTATAATTTTTCCATTTGTTTTTCTTCCCCCCTCCACGTATAACTTGGCTACTTGTGTTTTCCTTTTTTTTTTTTAAAGTACAATTATAAATCTATATAAATGCGTATAGATATTTCTCATACTGAAACACAGCGCTAAGAAAATCAACAATACTAACTCACGTGTATAGTGGAAATACACACTACAATAAAATGTAGAAAATACCCTATATAGAAAAATTGAATTTAGGATCTCTAGACCCCAGTACTTTAGCCTAGCTCATTAACCAAATAGGCTAGGCCTCATTGGTAGCTATTTATGTTTTATGATTCCTCTTGTTTATAACTTTTAAATAGAAAAATTGACAATTAATATAATAGTTTTCTTACCCTTTTTTTGGGTGGCTCTTTAGTTAAGTATGGCTCGGTCAATGTGTCATTTTTAAATTAATTGTGCCTTTTTAATTTTTATATGTGATTTTTTAATTAAACATGACACAATCAAAATGTAAAATTTTAAATTGGATGTATTTTTTTCTCTATTTGTGATTTTTCAAAAAAATAGACATTACTTTTTAATTTTTTATATGTGACGTGTAGATCGGGCAAACAGGTGGGTGGACTGGAACCGGAAAATATAATAATATTTATTATATTGATAAATTACTAATGGATGGCCGTCGGCAATTACGAACGGCATATGGTTTGTCGTCGGAAATTACAGACAGCAAAAAAGGACCGTCGGTATTTACCGACGGCAAGCTAACCATCGGTAATTACCGACCGCATATGGTTTGCCTTCGGAAATTACAGAAAGTAAGAAAGGGCCGTCGGTGATCACCGACAAGACTATCACCAACGGAATTTTCCGACCACCGTTTCCCTTTGGTAACTTAAATTTCCGATGGAATTTGACCATTACTGATGGATTTTGACTGTCGGTAACGGCGTGTTTTTTAGTACCTTACTTCCACACTAAGATTAAATTAAGGTATTTATTCCATCAATCCTTCGTCTTCGTCTAATAATTGTGTTGAGTCAAAACCCAACATGAATCAATACAAAGAGGAAATAACTGGAAGCTTCTAACTTATTAACTATAAACAGAATGCTAGAACAAACGAAGCGTCTAAGTAAAGGACCAATATGTACAAAGTATGAAGTATCGTGACTTATTTGCAATATTCACAAAGTTATGTTTAACAAGTACAGCTATTTAAGTCGGGGCCATGCACGCATGACTTTAAAAAAAATTAAAAAGAAGGCAGAGAAGATGCGGGGTTTAGAGCCTGCAAATTCTGGAGTTTCGTTCAGCCATCAAGAATTCACGAAATCAGATAGAGATGGAGGAAAATATACCGACAAATCAGATAGAGGTGAAGGATAATATACCGCCCTCCGTGTAGGACTGCGTGGTTCTGTACCTAGCGGAGGCGGATGATCGGGCTAAGGCATCCCTGGTTTGCAAACAGTGGTACAAAAATTGATCGTGAAAGCCGAAAACACATGACCATAATGGCCAATTGTTTGCCAGTTGAGCCTGACCAAATTTACAGGCGATTCCCGAATCTTGAAACTCTCAAAATCAAAGGGCATATAGATAGAGTCTATTCTCTACTCCCTCCCCACCACTAGTTAGCACGGCCATGGATTGAAGAAATTGCTAAATTCAAGAAACTGAAGCGGGTGTATCTTTGTAGACTTCATGCGCAAAATTCTGACATCCATTATCATCATCTATCACAAAGATTCTTGACAGTTTGATTCTTGAAAAATGTTGGGGTTTTTCAACCAACGGTTTGTTATTGATTACGCAATCGTGCAGGTATAATTTTTGTTAAAAACTTACTGCATTAATTATTTTCTTTTCTGTTTTCTTTTACTCGAGGTTCTCTTTTTGTTATTAAAAAAAAGTTACAAATTGAATTATTTTTAAGATGTTGACAGTTTCTTGTTCTTTTAAGCCTTTTTACTAAATTAATAGAAATTTGAAGGGATTGTCTTTGCATAAAAGCGTCATAGAGGAACGTGATGGGCGATGGCTTAATGAACTTGCTATGAACAACACAATACTGACAAGTTTAAGTCTCTTTGACACTAATCTCGTGAGCATTAAACCTAAAGATCTTGAAACGATTGCGAAGAGATGCAAACAGTTGGTGTTCGTCAAAATTACTCACTACAAAAAATAACGTGAGTATCGACGGTCAAAATCCGTCGGTAATGCTCAAATTCCGTCGGAAATTTGAGTTACCGACGAAAAATGGTGGTTGGAAATATCTGTCAGTGATCGGCTTGTTGGTGATTTCCAACGGCCAATTTTTGACTGTCAGTCATCGCCGACGGCCAAGGTTCATCAGTGAGTTCCGACAGCCATTGTATGGCATTGGTAATCACCGACAGACAAGGTGTCCGTTGGTGATTACTGGCAGACCAAAAAATAGTAGAAAAATAAATATTATTTTTCTAAATCCATTTGAGAACCTGACCCATGCCCACCTGTCCCTCCGGCCCAACCCAACCCAACCCGACCCGGCCAACCCGCGTATTTGGCCGCGTTTTTAACCCGACCCTGTTGCATAACAAATTAAATTATTCTATTTTTTTGCATGGGAGAGGGCTTGAGATAGTTTCTAGATATTTGTAAAGGATAAATATCCAAGATATTTGTGTAGAGAATTCTAGAGGATGAATTATGGCCGTTAGATTAAGAGAATGATGGCAAAATCCTAGCCATTGGTTAAAGAGGTGCCACTAATATAAATAGGAGTGTTGTGTTCCAATTTGGGTGTGTGAGTGAAGTGAAAAAGTGTAAGAAAGAAAAGAGTTCCTTTGTAATACTTTCTCCTTTTCCACTACCATTTCCATTGTTCCCTTCTTGAAACCTTTCAAGCATTCTTACTAAAAATTAATTTCTTTAGTAACACAAAGTGGTATCAGAGCCCGGCTCAAGAGAGAGTCTTTAAAAAGCCATGGCTATGGGTGGTATGTCATCCTTTCAAATTTCATCACTAAAGGTAAGCAACTATGATAATTGAAGTATCAATATGAAGGCTTTGTTTGGAGCATATGATGTTTGGGAGATTGAGGAGAAAGGCTACAATGAGCCACAAGATGAGGCATTGCTTTCCCAACAACAAAGGGATAGTTTAAAGGATTCAAGAAAGAGAGATAAGAAAGCTCTCTTCCTCATCTATCAAGTATTGGATGATGATGGGTTCGAGAAAATTTCCAATACAAAATCCGCCAAGGAAGCATGTGAGAAGTTCCAAATTTCCTATAAAGGAGAAGAGAAAGTAAAGAAAGTACGTCTTCAAATTCTAAGAGGTGAATTTAAGACATTACATATGAAAGAATCCGAGTCTATCTCTGATTATTTTTCAAGAGTATTGGCCGTTTCAAATCAATTAAAAAGAAACGGTGAGAAATTAGAAGATGTGAGAATTATGGACAAGATACTCCGGTCTTTGGATCCCAAATTTGAGCATATTGTTGTGACAATCGAAGAAATAAAAGACTTGGAGGATATGACGATTGAGCAACTCCACAGATCATTACAAGCCTATGAAGAAAAGCATAAGAAGAAACAAAGGATCACCTAGCAACTTTTCAAGATGAACATAAAAGAGAAAGAAGAAAGCCAAGGCAACAATAGAAGTTAACGCGGCCGAGGTTGAGGTCGAGGTTGAGGACGAGGTGGTAACCACAATGGTGGCCGATGATGGAGCTTCAACGACAATAATTTTGAGAAAAGAGAAACCTCAATAAGAGGACGTGGAAGGGGACAATCTCTCAAAGTACGATAAATCTCAAGTCCAATGTTTTAATTGTGAAAAGTTCGGACATTATGCGTGGGAGTATAGGATTAAAAATAATAGAGTTGGGGAGAGGACTAACTATGCAAAAACAAAAGAAGATGACGTGCCACTACTACTAGCACACAGGGTTGATGATGAGAGTCAAGAAACCACATGGTATCTTGACATAGGAGCGGATAACCATATGTGTGGAAGAAAAGGTATGTTTACAGAGCTCAATGAAAAGGTGAGTGGCAATATTTTTTTTGGGGATGAATCTATAGTACCAGTAAAAGGAAAAGGTAACATTCTTATCCGTGCTAAAGATGGAAGTCATTGCATGATTTCTAGTGTTTATTATGCGCCCGAGATGAAAAGCAACATCATAAGCTTGGGTCAGCTCTTAGTGAAAGGCTATAATATTTATTCAAAAGATTATTGCCTTTTTATAATAGATGATAAAGGAAAATTAATAACCAAGGTGAGAAAGTCAAAGAATAGATAGATCCTCTAAACATCCAAAATGATGTTGCAAAATATCTTAAAGTTTGCTATAAAGATGCATCATGGCTTTGGCATCTCCGGTTCGGGTCCCTTAATTTTGGAGGACTTGAGCTACTATCCAAGAAAAATATGGTGAAAGTATTACCGCATATTAACCATCCTAATCAGCTTTGTGAAGGATGCTTGTATGGAAAGCAATTTCAGAAAAGCTTTCCAAAAGAGGCTAACTAAAGAGCCCAGAAGCCGCTTGAGCTCATACACACATATGTTTATGGTCCAATTAAGCCAAGTTCTTTCGGTAAGAGCAATTATTTCCTTCTCTTTATAGATGATTTTTCAAGAAAAACATGGGTGTATTTCTTGAAAGAAAAATCAGAAGTTTTTGAAGCCTTCAAGAAGTTTAAAGCTACAGTAGAAAAAGAAAGTGGACATCCCATTAAAGCATTAAGGACCGATCCAGGAGGAGAATTTACTTCTAAGGTGTTCTTGAAGTTCTGTGGAGAAAATGAAATTCGACGTCCTTTAACAATGCCAAGATCCCCCCAACAGAATGGAGTGGCAGAAAGAAAGAGTAGAACTATCCTCAATATGGCACGAATCATGCTCAAGAGTAAGAAAATGCCAAAAGAATTTTGGGAAGAAGCTGTTGTGTGTGCAGCTTATTTATCCAACTGATCTCCAACAAGGAGTGTATGGGGAAAGATACCACAAGAAGCTTGGAGAAGAAGGAAGCCTAGAATTTCCTACTTACAAGTCTTTGGGAGGATTGCTTACGCCCATGTACCAGACGACACAAGAAAAAAACTTGATGATAAAAGTGATAAGCTCATTTTCATTGGCTACGATACAAGCTCAAAGGGCTATAAGCTTTACAGTCTAAGAAATAGATCGGAATCATCAGTCGAGATGTGGAGTTCGATGAAGAGAGCAACTGGGATTGGGATACTCTAGAAGAAAACTATAAGTTCTTTCCCAACTTTGAAGAAGAGCATGAGAGGCAGCCAACAATGGAGCAAGAGGCTGAAGAGTCCAGCACGCCACTGGCTTCACCAACAATATCTGAGAATAGAAATTCTCCATTATCTTTTTTGAATGAAAGAAATGAAGAACGCACAAGAAGCTTACAAGATATATATGGACATACTGAGAGGCTTGATAATATCACCCTTTTTTATCTCTTTGCAGACTGTGAACCATTGAACTTTGAGGAAGCTACACAAGATAAGAAATGGAAAAGCACGATGGATGAAGAAATCAGGCCATTGAAAAGAATGACACATGGGAAATTACCTCACTCCAAAAGGACATAACCCATTGGAGTCAAGTGGGTTTACAAGGCAAAGAAGAATGCCAATAGAGATGTTGAGCAATACAAGGCAAGAC
>CAVNYN010208123.1:0-14541 GCA_963692815.1 Nyctanthes arbor-tristis | reverse complement strand
AAACCATGTGCTCTGCTTCTGCTCTTTAGGAAGAAGAACCTAATGATCGGAAGATAGGGAAGTTATGTGAATATGCTGCAAAAAATCCTTTGCGCATCCCCAGGGTATCAGCTTTTCACTGTGTTGATCTGTTGCTTATGCTTATACCTTGAGAATTTTGTGTAATAGTTCATGCTTGTATAATGCCTTCTTCCCTTTGGTAAAAGCTTTTCTTTCTTTTTTGTCCCCTCCCCCCTCTTCTCTAAACTCTTTTTCTGTTTTCCTCTGACAGATTACAAATAGCCTTGAGCAAAGGTTCTACAAAGAAATACGAAATGGAAATTTTCACTCAACAAAAACCGTTATGTGTATTTACAGGAAATTGATAGTTTCTTGTAAGGAGCAAATGTAAGTCTATCAATCTATACTTTTTATTAAGCCCCTGTCAGCAACTATTTCTATTTCAAAATAGAAATAAATGAGTGGAAATGCATGGCAGAGATATGTATGGTACTTGTGGACCCTATGAAAAAACCTATACTCACTCGCTCTGGAAATTTATCTCAGGCCATTGTTTGCATCTAGTCTATTAAGCATCATGCCAATTCTGCTGGATCAGACAAACCAGGATGAGATGCTAATTATAGGATGCCAGTCTATCTTTGATTTCGTAAATAATCAGGTCGGTCCCAATTTGCTGCCTCCATTCTTTAATCTAGTTCAGATCCTTGAAATTCTTTTCTTTGCAGAAACATATGAGTTCTCTAACTTGGTGTATTTTGCAGAAGGATGGAACTTATATGTTTAACCTGGAAGGTTTTATTCCAAAACTCTGTCAGTTGGCTCAAGATGAGGAAGAAGATGAGAGAGAAGGACATCTTCGTGCAGTTGCACTGCAAGCTCTATCCTCTATGGTATCCTTCTCATATTAAGTACCTTTTCACTTATAAATATATTTTATTTTACTGACAAGGCTTCGCAAAGTCTTATGTCTACATATCTAATAACTAATAAGCTATAATTACAGTGAGTCTTCTCTCTTTCTTCGTTTTTGTGGATAAACTAACACTCTCCAGTTATTATCATTTTAATATACTTTGCATGAAAATATACGTTATTTTTTACCTTTTTGTTTGGGTAAGTCTTACCCAGTGTTTCATCATATATCAAAACAGGTCAGTAGGTTATGGATCATATTCTCATCTCAAAGAAACTGTAAAACCTTGGACAACCTACTATGAGAATCTTTATTTGATGTTCTTGTGTTCTGTTACATGTATGTATATACCAAAACAGGTTATATAGGTATATACATATTTAAGAGCATGTCCCGTGATTTTATGCATATATATAACTGCATACAGAGGTCAGAGATATATATGTTCTGAATTTGAATCTCTCATATTCTCTGTCTATGCAATAGAGGACGGGGATGAGACGTGGTATAGTTATATATTTTGCCTGAACTGGGAAAATTTATCCACTTTGAACTAAGACTTCGAAAATTACCCTTGAATTCTGAGTTTCTTTTCTTTTTTTTTTTGTTTCAATTTTTTTTCCTTGATGCTTCTGCATTACAATGAGATAGAAATAATTTTTCCTATCCCCCGCACCCCGCAAATTAGAAGCAAAGTTTCTTGATGTGTTATCTTTCTTTTCACGCACTGTTATGCTGTATAACTTTGTTTTAGTACAGTAGTTCTATTCACTGGCTACCACTAGGAATGCTACTATGAGATTGGCACGGTCATTTGTGAGTCGAATCCGTGACGAGCTTCAAATTCTTAACATTATTATTCTTTCTCGAATTTTATTCTTTCAGAAACTTGACGTTGAATCTTATCTTTTTCTAAATATTTCTCTGTTATTCATTGTCTTTGTTGTTTTTGTTCTTCCGATCTGGTTCATGGGGGAAAATTCACACATTCCAGTTGAATTTGATAACGTAAGCAAGTGCTTTCAACATGTGCATATCTTCTCACTTTCTTTGCTTCTTAATTTTTTTAATAGGTTACAATTCTTATTTGTATCTTTTGTTACTCTTATCATTTTATTTCTGTGACATGCCTTGATGTATAAACTATTGGTTCAGTTTTTACTTTGTTTAGAAATTCGACCTTGAATTCAAACAAGTGGGACAGTGGTTAGATCCTCGCATTTTGGGCAGAAGGTCCCGAGTTCGAATCACACATCCCCTCCCCTCCCCTCCCCTTGTATCAAAAAAAAAAAAAAAAAAAAAAAAAAAAAATTGGACCTTGAAAAGATTATACTCCCTCCGTCCCAAATATATAGTCCTCTTTTCTTTATTAAGAACTTTAATTTGCATATTTGACTAATTTACCCTCATTCAATATTTAGTTAAACTATTAATTTTAAATTCTACTCATTAAATAAGGGTAAGTATTGCAAAATGTATCTTTCCAATATAATTCTTAATCCACGTGAAGAAGTAAAATGGACAATACATTTGGGACGGAGGAGTATAATTTAAAATTTCTAGTGATTTGAACTCTCTTGCACAAGGCCATACTGTATCTTTTTTGTGCATCTTCATGGTTCTTCAATTTATGTCCATATTTGCTTACAGATTTCTTTTACACTACCCTCATCCAGGCTTATAACTGTTCATGTTATTGCGCAAGACGTATTTTATTCATCAGTTTATTTTTCAATTTACCAGATTGTTTCTGTAGTCTTGGAAAATTATAGAGGTCCAGTTAAGGAGTCCCAAGATCCTGACCAAAACATCTGTGTGCATGAAGTTCGTAAAGTTGAAGGTCATGTCTCTCCATCAGATGTCTTGACGAAGGTCCCCTCTTGGAGGATGATTGTAAATGAGAAAGGAGAACTAAATGTGACAATGTAATTTCTTGGCATGCTATTGATTTTATTTATGGCATGTTTGCTAAAGATGGATTTGGTAGTATTTGCTTGGTGCAAGTAATAAAAAAAGAAGCTTAATTATATCTTCCATGATCTACGACTGCAATCAGTGTTTGATGACATTCTCACAGTGAATATTGGTTATCCCTGCACAGTGAAGATGCCAAGAGTCCATTCTTTTGGTCTAGGGTGTGTTTGCACAATATGGCAAAGCTTGGAAAGGAGGCTACAACTATGCGACGTGTTCTGGAGTGTTTATTCCGCTATTTCGATAACGGAAATCTATGGCCTATTGAAGGGGGCATTGCTTTTCCTGTCCTCAAAGAGATGCAACTTTTGATAGACGACTCAGGCACTCTTATCACTTCACTTCTCTATTTCACTGTTTTAGTTTGTTTGTTGTTTTACTTTTATATTCTAGCCAAAAAGGGTGATTTAGTGCTCCTTTCTATGATTTTGCAGGGCAGAATACACATTTTTTGTTGTCGATATTAGTCAAGCATCTCGACCATAGAACTGTTCTTAAACAGCCTGATATGCAGCTTGACATTGTCGAAGTTGTGAGTGCCCTTGCTCAACTTACCAAGGTGCAGTCATCAGTATCCATTGTCAGTGCTGTGAGTGATGTTATGAGACATCTGCGTAAAAGCATACATCATTGTCTTGATGATGCAAATTTGGGAGATGAATTAATCAAATGGAATAGAAAATTTTATGAAGCAGTGGATACATGTCTCATAGAATTGTCGTTTAAGGTGGGTTATGTAGCTTGTTTTTCTTGTCAACGGCACAAGAGGGTTTTCCTATGTTCTTTTTAAATAGCTTTATATATAAAAGCTTACTCATCTAACACCATAGACTTATTGGGAGGATAGTGTATTCAGTTTCTAGAAGTAGAGGTTTTATTTTTCCTCCTTTCAAATAGATGGAACTCCCAAGTAAATTCTTTTTTCTTCACTTTAACAGGTTGGAGACGCAGGTACAATACTTGACGTAATGGCCACAATGTTAGAGAACATCTCGAGCATTACTATTATAGCTAGAACAACTATTTCTGCTGTTTACCGTACGGCTCAAATTATAGCTTCTATGCCTAATTTAACATATCAAAACAAGGTAGGGCATTTTTACAACTTAGCCTGTAATATATCTTATGGACATTTCTCGCTTCTGTAGCTCTTAAGATATCTGATGGACATTTTATTTGGTTTTCTTTTCTTTTTATAATGTGAAATATTTAGGCTTTCCCGGACGCTTTATTTCATCAGTTGCTTCCGGCCATGGTCCATCCAGATCCTGAGACTAGAGTTGGAGCTCACCGGATCTTTTCTGTTGTCCTTGTGCCATCTTCCATTTGCCCCCATTCACTCTCTTCCTCAACAGACGTAAAGAAATCTGCTGACTTTTCAAGAACGCTTTCGAAAACTTTTTCCGTACTTTCTTCGTCAGCTGCCTTGTTTGAAAGGCTGAGTGACCAAAAGATTTCTTTGAACAAAAACCGCAATGAAGATGAACAGAGAAACAACCCCATCGGGATGTTGGATAGAATTAATTCAACATATAGTCGAGCGTACAGCATCAGAAATTTGCCAGCCCCAGATGTAGATTCTGCAACCAAGTCGAGTAAAAAAATGGTATGTTTCTAGTGCATGGTCTTCATCAGATGCCTATTAATGCTAAATGTTCAATTTTTACTGCAACCAAGTCGAGTAAAGAAATGGTATGTTTCTAGTTGATGGTCTTCATCAGATGCCTATTAATGCTAAATGTCCAATTTTTTCAAGAAATATCACTACTGATGTGAACCTGTTAGTTTAGATCTCCATTTTTTCCCCTTTCCAATTTAAGAAATTCCATACGCAATTTATTCTCTTCAATCTGTTTTAAAGTCAGATGTCTGCTTTGGATCATATACTAACTTGACGTTGTGGTTGGCTCACCAAACTAGACAGTATAAGGAATTTCGTATAAAATTATAATGGTTAGTAGTGTGTGGATGGTATTGTAATGGTGCAATATGTTAGATATTATGGTTTGATTTCTTAGTCAGATTAAATGTCATTGGCTTTATAGTATATAACGTAATGGGGAGCGTATCTCTTCTTTACGACCCGAAAGGAGTGCAAGCGATTTTTTTCCCCTTAAAGACAAAAGACGTAGATTACTCTTGGACATATTATTATCTCTCCAGCGCGATCAATTATAATTTCTACTGAAATTTTTATAGTGTCAAGTCTGCTACACCAAACAATGAATATGTATTTGGCATGCAATACTTGATCCTTCAATGGAAATACTATCAAGTGTGGTCTAGTTCACCATATTGTAGCTGCAGTTGCAGTATTCAATCATTGGGCGTACATTTGTTTAGATTTGTGCCTGCTTAGTCTGTTGAGTGTAACATTGCTAACTAATATGCTTTTCCCCTTCATTTTAGGATGCTGTTGCTCTTAGGCTGAGTAGCCACCAGATAAGCCTCTTGCTCTCGTCTATTTGGGCACAATCCATGTCTCCTTCAAACATGCCTGAAAATTATGAAGCAACTGCTAATACATACAGTTTGGTTTTGCTTTTCTCTCGAGCCAAGGTAATTTACAGGTTTACTGATTTCTTAGACTCTGTTGTGTCAACATTGATGACATCCTGAAGTTGGGTCTGGTAAATTTTTACAAAGAAAAATCAATCTATACCAACGGTTTATGTAAAAGGCTTTGTTAGATCAGCAGAGATTTTGTTTCACTGTAGTATTTCCTGAAAGAATCATGCCTTTGTGGATACTTTGATCCTATCAGCTGTGTTAATAGCTGGATATTTTCTCCCCACATTTGATTCTTGAACTTCTATAATTTCTTGACTGTGTGCATCTGTGCAGAACTCCCGTCGTGATGTCCTAATCCAGAGTTTTCAGGTGGCATTTTCATTACGGAGAGTTTCTCTCTCAGAAAGAGGTATACCAGCCATGTTTCGTTCTGCCGTGACATTACATACTTTGGAAATTGTGATCTCTTTTCCTTGAGATTCTTATTGGGTCTCCAGTTAGTTCTTATTTCCATGGGGGTGCAACCTGAGTTGTTTGTGATGTTACTAACTACATCAGTACCGGGGAGGAACAACAAAATGTACAGCGAAGGAAAAAACCTTTTTTATAAAGATATATTAAAATTGCATTTTCAGACACATGCTTTGGTTAATCAATTAAAAAGCATATTCTGGTAGTCCAGGATTAAATTAATTGACATTGAGATGTGTTAACCGCAACATATTTGAACTTTCTAAAACATCGTAAAATTGCTGTATCATTTGTTATATATAAGCTTGTATGGTTTGTTCACGCCAGAACTCTTAGAGCTTGTTTGATCCCATTTATTCTCCCAATTTATAAATTTACCTACCACTGATTTGACAACTGTTCAATTACAACCACATATTTCACACTTTTTTACATTTCCAATACACATTCTACCTCTCACCTCATTATAAATTCCCCAAATAAATAGGATCAAACAAGCTCTAAGTCTGCAACAAAGGAATTTCAATGATAAATGAATTTTTAGGGGACTGCAGACTCCATAACTATTGAGAGCTTTAGAGCATCTAAAATTATTCATATGCTAGTAGCTAAACAAGTGGATGGTCTTATTTCTGTGTTTTACATTTGTATTACCAGCACCGCTGCCACCGTCTCGTCGCAGATCCGTCTTTGTACTGTCAACTTCTATGATCATATTTTCATCAAAGGCATTCAACATTGTTCCTGTTGTCCCATGTGTCAAGGCTACACTTACAGATAAGTTGGTGAGTTAACTCTCTCTCTCTCTCTCTAGCAAATTCTCATGACTTAGGTCCTCTAGATACTTGTACGAGATCTCCTATTCATAGATCTGCCTACTTTTATGTATGTTGAGATCTTGTCCTTAGAACTAAACATTTTAGACGCACCCGCTAGAGCTTCAAAGCAATTGGCCATAACAGAAGTCAAATTTTCATACTCAATTGTCAAATATAATGGTCGTTTCAAATATTATTCAACTTGCCATGGTTATAGATGCCTAATCGTCTTTTTCTTTCTTCTTCTTTCAGGTTGATCCTTTCTTGTGTTTGGTCGAAGATTGTAAGTTGAAGACTTCAGATACAGGATATGGTCACCCAGAAACTGTTTATGGGTCCAAAGAAGATGATGGTGTGGCTTTAGGATGGCTTTCAGAAATAAAAATAACCAAGGAACAGAGTACAGAGTGTCTTGTTTCTCTTATTGTAAAAAATTTGGAAAATTTATCAAATGTAAGTTAGCTCCAGAAAACACTTAATGCTTAATATATCAATTCAAAATGTAATTCTCCCTAGTGTTACTTGTGCAGTCTGAAGAGCCTTGTGTAAGGGAGCAGTTGCTCAAAGAGTTTGTTCCTGATGATGAATGCCTTCTGGGAACCTTAAACCAATCCCGTCAACAGGGTACAACTAACACTGAATCTCAAAACAAGGTAATTAGTTTGATTACATTTGTAGCTTCATTTTGTTTAAAATTCACTTTTATTTTATCTTGCTAAACATAATTTTTAAATTTAATTGTTTTACTATTAAATCTTCACTAAAGATATAACTTTAGGGAATAGCCAAAAGTGATTCTTATCATGTCTTTTATTATACTATGGTGCAGACCTCAATTTTGGATCTAGACGATGATTCTTTTATGGATCCAAAGACTAATTCAAAACATGATTCGGAAGTCGCCATTGGAATTCCTGACCTTTTAAGTGTTGATCAACTTCTACAATCTGTAAGTTTTTCCTTTACATGGTTTCTTTTTATTTTTGTGAGCAATAATGGTCTGATAGATGAGTATTTCTGTTTTTCTCTTTCTTGGTTAGCTTGCAATTTATACTGTTTGCTGAAATTTTTCATCTATTCAGGAGTAGATGAAGTACAAATTTCAATCTTCAACTTCATTTCGTTGGACTTCTTTCTAGTTACAAATATGCAGATTTTATGCATAAGTTGGCGACTATATTCAGATTTCACATCATCCCACCAAACATTTTACGCGCATCTTTGCATTTGACGTGCTTAACATCCCACCAAACATTGGTTAACTTTGTGCACAACATCTGTAAATAGGTTTTGGAGACGGCACACCAAGTAGGCAGAATTTCCGTATCCAATGCTCCTGATGCATCTTATAAAGAAACGACCCATCATTGTGAGGTGCTTTTGATGGGAAAGCAGCAGAAAATGTCTTATTTGATAACCGCTCAACAAAATATGTCTTCACAAAGTCCTGGTGAACGGCTACCTTCATTTGCCTTTGCTAATGGCAGCTTCCAAGAGGTACACACGATTTTTTTTTCTTATGGATCATTTTTACTTTCCTTTCCTTTTTTTTTCCATGAACACTTTGCGATCGACTGCAAACTGCAGAGTCGGAATCCATTTGTGGATCACAGCGTGCCTGAACTTCCAAACAGACTAGTGACTGGGGTTCCTGCATTTTGTGTGCCTGTGCAATATCCTCAATCCTTCAGGCTGCCAGCATCGAGTCCCTATGACAATTTTTTGAAGGCTGCAGGATGTTGATGTTAAAGAAGAGAAATTCGTACTCTACCCTATTGTCAATGCATGTTTAGTATGCAAAGCTGGGAAACACATAGTGCAACGAGATATGTTGGCTTTTCTTTCTGTATAGTTATACACAAGCATGCCATTGATGTCGCCTGAAAGCAGTTTCTGCTGTCAAGAGAATTATGGAGAATTGCCACAAGCATTCGGGTTTCGTAAGCAGTTTTGTCCTCATAAGATGAAGTGCCATGATCAGTGGTAGTCTGAACCACTTATGACTTGTTCATATCCATATATTGAATTAATTCATTCTTTTTGTTTTCCTCAAAGACTGCACCGGGTGAGGCACCTTAAAGGTTTCCCTTCGGAAAGGCGCGAGGATTTTGTGTAAAAAGATCATTTTGTTTAGACAAATTTGATGGAAAAAAATCAGACTGATTAGTTTTGTTTATTGTTCAATATAGTTCTCTGTTTTGGGTATTTTATTTTTGTGTTCATCAATATTGAAGTCTTTGCATATGGTATTTTTGACGTATTTGATTTGTGATTTTTCACAGATAAGATAAAATAAATTAATAAATCCCTTTAAAACAATATTTTTTGTTGTTCCTAACATTAATTTAATTAAACATACAGATTATAAAATCTCTAACAACAAGACATAACATATCAATATGCCATCCTCTTCTCTTGATGGAAGAAATTGATCTTATCAGTCTTTCTTCTGAGGAATCGCAGAACCAATGTAGTTGCTAGCAGATCCATTACCTGATGGTGTCAAGAAATGATCAGACATTCGAGCAATCTCTGGTGGAGCTGGTATATTCCATTCCCAGCAATTAGTACCATCTGGGCTTCTCGAAGTGGCAAAATTACTTGTCACATATTCTTCGTCAACAAAAGGAATAGGTGGGAATGGCATATTAAAATTAGTGCCATCAAAATCAAAATTATTGAACCCAGTTTGGGACTCTAACTGGCCAGCAAGCAAGGAATCACCCAAAGAAGAATTCAGCATATTAGGATCCAATGGCGGCAAGGAATTGAATATAGATTCAATCTTTGGAATCTCAGTCGAAAAATCCAAGTGATTAGCAGAAGCTGCAATTTCAGAGCCACCAGCTATAATATTATTGTTCATGTCTATCATAAATTGATCTACATTTATATTATCCTTGCATTCCACTGGCATTTCTGTAGCTGCATTGTTACCATGCATTTGAGGAAGCCGATAGAATTCTGATCATTGATACTACTTTGCATTGAGATATTTCCTTGTTCGTGTCGAAGAAGTTGAAAAGTTGAAGTTAGATGCAGTACTGGACATGGATTTGGGATCCTGTCTGGGATGGCTTCGAACTTCTGATCCATGTTGCGAATGTAAACGTCAGTTGCCTGCGAGAATGTCGACTGATGGTAATTATAAGGTTGTAAGTTTTGGTGAGTTTGATGAGGTGTTATCAAATTTGCGTTGGTGTTATTAGTGTAATACTGAACTTGAATTTGATCTGCATCTTCTTGTGCATCATCATCTTGATCCTGCTCATCTCTTCTCGATCTGGTTTTTCGATGGTAAACTCTGCATACCACCCACTTATCCAGCTGAAAACCAAAATTAAGTATAAATAAATCAGTATTATGAACTATAATTACATATATTATTATGACTGTATGAGAACAGATTGTTAATTAATTAATCGCAAATAAAACTACCCATTAATTTAATCACAAAATAAAATTTTTGATGTTTTTAAAAACTGAACATGATTAGTAGCTTGAAAACAGCAAAGAGGATTAGTTTTTTTTTTTTCTTTTCTTTTTAAAGTGATTAAATCCCAAATTAGCAACAACATTATATAGTGCAAGAACCTAAAAAACCAATTATTATATAATAGTGACATATAAGAATCTAGTCGTAGTACCATGGTGTTATTTGCTGGTTGTTCAGAAGTAGTAGCAGTAGTAGTAGCGGCATCTCCTGCTGCATGTTGATCAGTCCGATACTCATGCATTATCCAATCAGTTTTCTTTCCAGAAATACGATTATTTTCTTTATCTTCGAAATAAACAAGAACCTTTTTGCGGCCAATTTCTTGGCCGTTGCTTGATGACTTGACGATAGCGTCTGCTGCTGTGGCCTTCCAAAAACCATTCCCAGCCTTCCGAGCAGGCCGGTTGCCCCTCGGATACTTCCTGTCTCTCCGGGTAAAGAAGTACCACTCCTTCGATCCATACATTCTTCTATTTCCTGTAAATTACCATTTATTTATTTATTTATTAATTAACAATGTATACACTAGCTAGTACATGCATACCTTATGGAAAAGTATATATATATAATAAGAGTAAAGAAGTTAAGTAGGAATTAGAAGAAATCGAACGTTAAACTTACTGCATAGGTCACGGGGGTGATATTGATATAATTGAACATCTTCAAAAGCGTTAACTGGTAGAGATTTATTAAGAAGTTTGATCCTCAAGTAGTACAAGAGTTCCTCGTCAGTGGGGAGGAACCGATAACCTGGGGGGAATTTTTCACGAACAATGACGTTAGAACTCGAACCCTCTGCGGTGTTTTGATTGCTTTCGGCCATTGTTTCTAGTTTGGGATCAAAATAGAGAACGAACTATTATGCTAGAAATTGTGTACGGATATTGTACTTATAAATATTCATTAGTGTTTTCTGGATATATGGTGGAAAAGGATTGCCTGAGCCTAGTTGGAAAAGGAGAAAATATTAAGATAATAATAACAATTATATGATATAATGTTGTAATAATATATATTTTATATTGGTTTTCTAGAGTTTGAACGTGATTAGAATTGTGATTCGGGTCGTTAATTGAATAATTGTAACAGTGAAATTAGTTTACTTAGGTGATTTCTCCAAATTCTTGCTCAATTCATACGCCGGGCACAACACAGGAGTTCTTCTATAAAAACAGATCATCGGAGCCCAATCTCCAATCACAGCGCCCCATTTCACTTGAAAATTCACACAGCACATCACCCAGTTTGACATTATATTTCTTTTCCATTTTCTGGTTTTGATCAAGACCAGATATCCGGTACCATTATAACACCAGATAAATAGTGTACATGGTATAATATTAGGTAGTGACGTGATTTATGAAGTTATAAATGTACTCATATCAGCAGCTGATACTTTGCCACTGAGACCATTACCGCACCCAACGTCCGCTACTTGAACAAAATTTATTTTAACAAAAATGTCTGCACCTATGATCTATATCTAAGTTAATTGTCCAAGTATGACAATATATATATATATATATTTTTTTTTTTTTTGAAAGCAAGTATGACAATATTTTAACACATAAGATAACAATCAGATCACGAACAATAAATTAAAAAGTATATTGTAATTATAGCATGTATAATTATTATAAGATAACAAACAGATCACGTACCTTCATGTATCTATATAGCATGTATATATGCAAATACATCACCTAACGGCACTCGTATGGTCAATAGCGGATTTAGGCTTTGGTGGTAATGGAGGCAAGTAATCACGATAAAGTGAAAGTTAACATAGACAATTATCGGTAATTAACACCCAAAAAGAAGTCATGTACAATCTTAAAATATATTACATCAAAGATCATTATAATGTTTTGAACTCAAAAATAAACCAATAAAACTTTCAAAAAAAACATGAACCAAGAAATCAGAAAAACCAAGAATGAACTAGAACTCATCACTGATGAACATTGAAAAAGTTAACAAAACATTAAGCAGTAAACACTGATTCTTTCTTCTAATTTCTAAAATGAAAAATCACACAAACACAAAACATAAAACAACAAACTTCATTTAGACAATTACTACAAGTCCAAAATTTAATACACTATGAAACCCGTCCCCTTCAGCCGATCGATTGTTAAAAAAGAAAAGAAGAAAAAGGAAAATCACCTAAAATTGATCAAACTTGTTATCTGAAGCAAGAAAACTGGAAAATCCATGTTAACTAGTTTGATCTTGTCAAGAAATTCTGGAAAAACCACTACGATCTTGTTGATTTTGGCGTTGGATTGTATACTTAAGACTTGAGGTTTGAGGTTTTCTTGAGTCTGTCATTCAGCTTCACTGCTTCACTCTCCAAAAATGGGTAAAAAATGAGACAAAGATTAGTAAAATTAACTTACAACTTTGCCCTCATATCTTATATTACTTCAAATAAAAAGACATCTATGGGGGCTAAATATGGAAACTCAATATTTACATTTTAATATACTTTAGAAAAAAATTTTCGGTATGGGGGCCACTGCGCTCAGTGCCCCCACTTTAAATCCGCCTCTACATATATAAGTGTTAAAAAATTATTACATGTCCAACACGTACTCGTTTTACATTTTAAGTGTATTTTATTGCTTGTCAATTTTGCTTAAACATTTCAACTTTTGCATGAATGCTCGACGCTCGAGGAGGCGGTCCGGCTATGGAAACATCACCTCCCCCTTACGGAGCTCAAACTGCCACGTGGCTACACAAAATTAATTGTTGGGATGCCAACACTTAATATTGTGGAGTCACGTGACAGTTTGAGCTCTATAAAAAGAAAGTGATGTTTCCATAGAAAATCACCTCGAGGAGGAGCATGTTAAAAAATCGGTCATATTACCATTCCTATTCTTTAGAATATATACATATATATATATATATAGAGAGAGACACACACACGCTAATTTTGGTGGCAAACCATTATGACATACACTTGTACAAATATACACATCGCTCAACAGAGCTCATTTGATAATTAATTGATTAAAAAATAGAAAGCTATGACAACGTGATGCTTAGATGGGAATTGAAGTCTTGATTAAGAGTGTAAAGAATTAATGCAAATGTCATTATACTACAAAAATCTTGACTTTTTATAATTTTTTTATATGAACAAAATGTATACACACGTCCTCTAACCAAATTATGACAATTTTATAATAACTTCTTTGCAATATTTGTATAACTTTTTATATGTAACTTATTGTACCCAATATGTAACATCTCGGAAATTTTTACAAATTAAAGTAAGCAACGAAATTGTTACTTTCAAAGAATTACTTGAATATTATTGTAAAATTCTTGAAGATTAAAATATTGTTATTCAATTGACTCTAAAAAAAGAATTTGGTTGATAATTGACATAAACTAAAGTGTAGTGACTTAATTAACATGAACTAAAGAGCGGGGACTTAATTGAAAGATAATGCAAGGGAAAGGACTTCTCGGACAATTTCCCGCCAAGTGTACGGCGCCATGTCGCGCCATTTGTCCCGACGTGATTGGCGGAACTCAAAAGTTATTAAAACTAACTAAGTCCTAACTATTATATAAAGGGCTCTTGGATCCTCTAACTCCTAAACCATTCCATTTGCTTTCTCAAACCCCAAAAATTCGTCCAACATGACCAAAGGAAGGAGAAAACCAATAAAAACCCACCAAAACACCTATTTGTCCTTTGAAAATGGTCTCTCACCATATATAGAAGGATTATAGCTTGAAAAATAGCTTTAATTGAGGAACATTAACGCTTTAAGGATATTTTTCACGTGGATTATTCGAAAAATATTTGAGGTGAATAACCTAATACTTTAATTCCTTTTCTATATGCATAAAGTTTTGGTAAGATAAGTGTGTATTTGATTGATGATTTTAATGAGACAAACATAGAATTTGATGTATTATTATTGAAAGAAAGATTGGTTTATTACATTTGTATCGCTAGTTAATGCTCTACACGTTTTGAATTTCTTTGTGATTGTATGGCCTTGTTGTGTGGTCTTGGCCATTTTGAATTATTTCCTGCACTATAACTTATTCAATGATCCTGGGATAGAGAAGATTAGTGTGGTGTTTGCTTTTAATTGGAATTTCGGTATGAGTCTACCGGGGTTCATTGTGGATCCACTTAATTGAATTTATATGACGCTCTTCCGATCTCACCACGGGTAGTAGTTTAACTAGTGACAGGGCCCTTTTGTGCATTGAAAAGCTTTGTACATACAATGGTTTTTCTTGGAAATGAGTTTTGCAAACGAAAGGTGAATCAAAAGATTGTGTTATTCACTGAGTACTTCGTACTCACAGATCGGAAGAGCACA
>CAVNYN010208120.1:0-25004 GCA_963692815.1 Nyctanthes arbor-tristis | reverse complement strand
TAAGGAAAGGGGAAGACTAGCGGAAAAAAAGATGTGGAAAAGAAAACAAATAGCGGAAGTAAGACAAATGGGAGTTTCTACGTAAAAAAAAACTCATTGGCGTGGAGTGAAAAGGAATGGAAGAGAGAATGTAAGCGCAACGGGAAAACAGAAGTTATTACATGAAAGGCTAGATACTAATGACAATAGGATGTCAGGGGGTTGGTTAGAGAACGTTTGAATCTTAAAACACTGGCTGGGGAGGATAACGAGCAGCAATCCTTTCGCATTGGAGGAAGAGGTAGCGAGGGGGAGAATGTGAGAGAGAATAATGGTGAAAGAAGCAAAAAGGTTGAAAAGGGCAAGAAGGTAGTGACAACAGTTTCTATTAAGGCTATGGCTGTGGATGTTAACGTGCCTTATATGAGGGGACTATAAGAAGTAAGGGTGGTTGGTATGGGAGAGGCTGAGCGAGGGAGTAAAGAAGTGGTAGTAGGGGTTATTGAGGGAGGTGTAATGGCTAATGTTTAGGAGTTGGAGGACAAAGTATGATGGGAGACTAAGGAAAGGGGAAGACTAGCGGAAAAAAAGATGTGGAAAAGAAAACAAATAGCGGAAGTAAGACAAATGGGAGTTTCTACGTAAAAAAAAACTCATTGGCGTGGAGTGAAAAGGAATGGAAGAGAGAATGTAAGCGCAACGGGAAAACAGAAGTTATTACATGAAAGGCTAGATACTAATGACAATAGGATGTCAGGGGGTTGGTTAGAGAACGTTTGAATCTTAAAACACTGGCTGGGGAGGATAACGAGCAGCAATCCTTTCGCATTGGAGGAAGAGGTAGCGAGGGGGAGAATGTGAGAGAGAATAATGGTGAAAGAAGCAAAAAGGTTGAAAAGGGCAAGAAGGTAGTGACAACAGTTTCTATTAAGGCTATGGCTGTGGATGTTAACGTGCCTTATATGAGGGGACTATAAGAAGTAAGGGTGGTTGGTATGGGAGAGGCTGAGCGAGGGAGTAAAGAAGTGGTAGTAGGGGTTATTGAGGGAGGTGTAATGGCTAATGTTTAGGAGTTGGAGGACAAAGTATGATGGGAGACTAAGGAAAGGGGAAGACTAGCGGAAAAAAAGATGTGGAAAAGAAAACAAATAGCGGAAGTAAGACAAATGGGAGTTTCTACGTAAAAAAAAACTCATTGGCGTGGAGTGAAAATGAATGGAAGAGAGAATGTAAGCGCAACGGGAAAACAGAAGTTATTACATGAAAGGCCGGATACTAATGAGCTTGGGAAAAACGGTGATAAGATTTGTGCTCTTCCGATCTCGACAGTTTGGCCGTGAGGGAAAGAAGAAGTGTGGAGATGAATTTTGAAGCGAGGAGTCCTGTAGGGCAAGAGCGCCGATCGCATTGATTATCCTTAGTTGGAATGTCTGGGGAGTGGAGAACTCTGGTACGTTCGCATCTTTGCAAACACTAGTCCGTAAACATTCCCCTAATCTAGTCTTCTTGTCCAAGACTAGGTTATCTGGAGTGAAGGCAGAATATATTAGCATGGCTTTGGGGTTTTATTCGTGCATGGTGGTAGATTGTCGAGTCAAATTGGTAAGTTGGATGTAAGTGTTTGATCCTGAAAGTAAGTTGGATATAAGTGTTCGATCCTACTCCGCGTTGATGTTAATATCATGAACGGAGATGGAACAACATAGAGGGCGACCAGTTTCTATGGAAACCCTAGGCTAAAAGATCATGATATTTCTTAGCAACTACTTCGTAGGTTGTGGAATAGGGAAAATCAACCATAGATCTGTTTTGGTGATTTCAACGAAACTTTATATTTGCATGAAAGACATGAAAGTGATACAAGACTGACTAGAGCCATGGAGAGGTTTTGAGAAGTTTTAGATGAACGTGGGCTAGGTGATTAGGGTTTGTGACACTGAAAATGACTTAGAATAATGGTAGAAGAGAGACGGCAAACATCCAAGCCAAGCTAGATTGTGCCATTTGTAGTGATTGGTGGAAGGATATATACCCTCGAGCACTATTGGAAAATTTATCGTATTCACTTTCTGATCATAGGCCGACCTTAGTATCCACAGAGCGGCTGAAAGAGGGCAATAGACACCAAGGCAATTACAGAAGAAAACCCTTTTGTTACAAACCGCATTGGGCTCGAGAGGAGGGCTTCGAGGATATTATGACGCGGCTGTTGTCTTTCTGGACCAATAGCGGGCAGCAATCCGATCCATTTGGAAATATTAGCATCAATCTTATGGCATGCAGTGAGAGCTACTGAAAGGAAGAGGAAAAACTCCATATCCGGCTTAGGGGCTTGGATATGGAGTGGCTTGATGACAAGAAACAACTTGTGGCCCATATTGAGCGGTCTTATAGGACATTCTTTTCAAGTAGTAAGCCGACGGAGGATGATCTTGACAAACTTAGTAGAGAAATTGGTTCTTCATTAACAGAAGGAGATGTGCAAACTCTTATGGAGCCATTCACGGAGGATGATGTAGAAGCAGCTTTATTTGGCATGGGCCAATGTAAAAGCTCTGGGAGTGGATGGATACCATATATTTTTCTATTAGACACACTAGGAGGAGCTCAAAGGTTTTGTTTTCTCAACTTGTCTTAGTCTTCCGATCTCATGGTAGTTCAGTTGGTTCAAATTAATAAAACCACGATTGTATTAATTCTCAAAAAAAATCCCCTGAATTAGTTTCTGATTATAGGCCTGTTGCACTATGTAATGTGTTATACAAATTTGTTGCAAAGTGTTTGGCAAATAGGTTAAGCAGGTGCTGTCTCCCCTTATCTCGAGCACTCAAAGCACTTTTGTTCTCAGGTAGATGATTACAGATAATGCTATTGTAGCTTTTAAGGTGTTACATTCAATAGGCAAGCGGAATAATGGCAACAAGGGGTTTCTTGCCCTCAAGTTAGACAAGAGCAAAGCTTACGACCGGGTTGAATAGGAATTTGTAACAGCAGTCATAAAGTGGATGGGCTTCGCTTCACAGTGGATACAATGTGTTCATGACTGTATTTCATCTCTGGAGTATACTTTTACAATTAATGGGGAATACCAGGGACATGTCAAACTCGAGAGGGGATTGAGGCAGGTCTACTCTCCCTCTCTCCCTTTATTTATTCATTTTATGTGTAGAGCTTTTTCCTCTCTAATCTCCACGGCCAAGGAGACGGGTCAACTCAAGGGAAGACGATGTCTTAGGAATGGGCCTATTGTTAGTCACATTTTCTTTGCAGATGACTCTATCCTTTTCACTTGGGCAAATTCCCAAGATATGATGTGTATTTTGGAGATTTTTGATCTCTATAGAAGGACTTTAGGTCAGCAGGTCAACATGGACAAGACGTCGATTTCTTTCACCCTAAATGTCAGGCAAGAGCAGAAAAGGATGCTGGCAAACCTGTTGGGTATCAATTTGATCCGTTAATATGATAAATATTTAGGGCTTCCTCAAAGGTAGGAAAGGATAAGAAGACAACCTTTGCTGTTGTGAAGGAAAACACATGGAAAAGATTCAAACTTGGCAGCGGAATTACTTCTTGAGCGCTGGTCGAGAGATTATGATAAAGGCTGTCCTACAAGCCATTCCAACTTATATCATGCGGCTTTTTCGTACTCCACAACAGATATGCAATGAAATTAAGAGACTTATATTGAGGTTTTAGTGGGGTGCAAATAGAGGACGAGAAGAAGATGGCGTGGGTCAACTGGAAGTCTTTATGGGGGTCAAAGAACGAAGACGCTATGGGGTTCAAAAATATGCAGTTTTTCAATCAGAGTTTATTAGCAAAGCAAGTTTGGAGACTCTTATCATATGCAGATTCAACTGCTAGATGGATTTTAAAAGATAAATATTTTTCTGACGTTGATATACTCTCAGCTGAAGGAAAATAGGGTAGTTCCTATGTGTGTCAGAGCTTGCTGTGGAGAAAAGAGATTATTCTGAAAGGGGCAAGCTGGTGGGTTGGTAATGGGAGCAGAATTAATATTTGGGAAGACAACTGGATTCCTGGGAACCCGACGCTGTGCTGATACACTATATGGGTTGGAGAGGTAAAGTTGGTGGGGGACTTATTTACTGAAGATGGAGAATGCGATTTAGAGCGGATAGATGAGATTTTTTGGCAAGCGGATCAAGAGCAAATCCACGCAATTCCAAACGACCATCTCATTTAGCGCCATATGAAGAATGGAGAATTTTCTATGCCAAGTGGCTATCACCTCTAGAACGGAGAATTGGCCGATGGGTCAGTTGGAGTGTCGCGAACAAAGAGCCACTAGAATAAAATTTGGCTACTCAACATTCTTCTAAAAGCCAAATACTTTATCTAGAGATTGTTGAAGGGGGTGATTCCTACAAACTCTAACTTGAGACGCCGGCGAATTGTGTCAGATCTTAGATGCCTAAGGTGTGGAGCTTACGAAACTTCATATTTTTGTACAATGTGGCTAGGTTTTAGAGTTGTAGAAAACTCTTGAGTGTGGGAAATTTATCAAGCCTTCACGACTACATATGGGTGCACTTGACTTTGTTGGTTTCTTGTGAAGCATTTGGGACATGGTTCCAACAGCATTACTTGAGACCATTTGTATGGCAACCTGGTCTATTTGGACAATGGGCAATTTATTGAGGAATGAGCGCGAGGCGAGGAGTGTCTCTTATGCCAGTGACTCTATACTCATTCAGTTGGAGGAATTTCGTAGGGTATACACACATGATGCAAGGGGTGAAATGGAAAATGTTCAGCAATAGCCAAATTCTTAGAGGAACCACAATGGGCGCGAGCAAGGACTGATTTTGGCAACTGATGCAGCAACCAAATTTGAGGAATGCTGGGTTGGGATGGGTGGTTTTATCCGAGATGAGAATGACAGTATCATGGGTGTAACGTACCGCAAAAAATTAACGATGAATTAAGCAAAATGACAGTATTTTGACAATAATAGTGAATTACTTGAATTTCAATGTTATGCGATTATGACTTAATTAAACACCAAGAAGTAGACAGTGACAATATAATCGTGTTGAATTGCAAAGTTACAAGTCTATCACTCGATTGAATAACAAAAATTGGAATATGACAATATGATCGTATTGAGTTGTTATAAGATTATTACTCTAAAAATACCAAGAATTAGAAGATGATTATTGACAACATGATCGATATTTTGACAAATGATTGGAATTAGAAGGTGGTTATTGACAATATGATCAATATTTTGACGATGATATAATAATCCACTTGAGTTTACATCAATTGTGTTACAAGATTCAAGGATTACTACTCGAGTTGCATTAAATATAATGCCATAGTTGTATTTTGACGATTATCAAATAGATACTCGAGTTTGCATCAACTATGTCATACCATTGATGATGATTGAATAAAGACTCAAATTACAGCAATTATGTGATATGGTTAAAAGATCATTTGATGCCTGAAATGAAAATATAGTACTTGATTGATATGACTCGAAATATAACAACGTAATTGTAAGATCACACGAAGTATAAGGACTTCTTGAGCAATAAACGAGTGAACATTATTTCGCCACATCGCTTCTTGACACATACAATGTCACATTGTGTTACGTGTCGTGATCTGATTAGCAAAACTCAAAGATTTATTAAAGACACAGCTAAATCTAACAACTGTAAATACGAAGAAAGGAATGAGAAGATTTTACAATCGACTCCAATCATTCTAAGTCCCTCCCTCTCACTTTCCTTCTCCACGTCCATACCTCCATAGCTAGGCCAACCGTCTTGCTTCTTGATGAGTCTCAAGTCCTCCATATATTAATACAAAAGAGAAAATTCGTCCATAAGGATTGAGGAAAGGAGAATAACCCTTAAAACTTATCAAACACTTAGTTTTGCACTTAGAAATTATCCATCTTCATATATATATGAAATACAATTTGAAACACCACTTTGATTGAGGAATATGAAAGTTTTGAAGGCATTTACCAACAACTCAAAGAAAGATCAAGTTAAAGAGGTGAGTAACTAATACTTTGATTTCCTTTTTGTATTAATGAAGTTGTGATAAGTATAGATTTTGATTGAAGTCTTCCGTGAAATGAACAAGGATTTTGATGCATTGAAAAGAAAGATTGATTTGTTACATTTGAAAGACTAGTTGATGCTATACCCGTTTTGTCATTGCTTTGCTTTGTTACCATACTAGGAGCCATCTAATGATACCGAGACAGACGACAATTAATATGATATTTGCTTTGTATTTATATTGCTCTATGTGGAAATTCCGGTAGGGGTCTACCTGGATTTGATTGTGGATCCACTTAAATATACATGACCATGATTGAATTAATTTGAATTTTGCGCACATTACAAAATAGTAGTTTAAATGTGATAGGGCCTTCTTGTGCATTGAAAAACTTTGTGCATTGTTTCTTGAAAATAAATCTCTTAAATGAAAGGTGAATCAAAGGATTTTGTTACTTATTGAGTACTTTGTATCCATTCTCTTTTCTCTACAATTTTGTAGATGATTGAATGCATAATAATTGAGAAGCAATCCAGGATGTTGGAGCATGTCCACGAACAAGGATAGAGCTTTGCATATAGTGGAAACCTATCTTTGAAATTACTGCGGATGCACTTACGAAGTTAATATTTTTTATGTTAATAAGTATGCCCATCTATATATATATATACGCATTACAACATATGAGACAACGTGAATATATTATCTTTGTATTGATTTGAAGCTTATTATTTAATATAAAAGCTTTCCAATGATTTGACTCGATGAAGTGATTAATGAAATATATTTACTAATATAACTTGTTGTGTTCTTTACATTTTATTGAAAACCCTAATTGCAATAATCCTTTAAAAAATTACACAACTTGTTAGCCTAAGTAATTAATTAGCCCTATTAATTGTTATCCAATCTAAAGGCAAGGACATTTTATTTGTTTTGCATGTCTCGTCCACACTATTTGTATTGAAGCTTCCGCTATTGAATTTATTCACCAATATAAATAATTCGAGAAAATTGTATATTAGCCGGGGGGTGACAATGCGAGCCTTTGCTTGCCGTAGGAAAGGGGCAACTGATTCAGTGACAGGAAAAGCTTGAGCGATAAGATGCGGCCTAAAGTTCACTCAAAATATGGTGTGGCCGGTCGTCGTAGTGGAAACGGATATGCTCATTATAGTGCAAAAATTGTAGAATGAGGAACCTTTTGCCCCGGTTATACCTCTCATTTCCAAAGTCAGAGATCTCTTAGTCATAGTAATTGTGGCACATATTGTTATATTCCTAGAGATAGGAACAGAACAGACCATAATTTTGCTACTTATGCTTCTACTTCAAATTTAAATTACTTTTGGTCTGATTGTACACCCCTCTTCATCTCGCTTTGAGTGAGAGGGAACTCTTGATTACTTAAGGAATAAAATTAAATCCCTTTCAAAAAAAAAAAGTGTAAACAATTGACATGATTATTGATAAATAGGCAACCAATTATTTAAAACAATAGTTAAAAAGTACATAAATGAACGAAAATTTTTAAATCATTTGGGAAACTGATTGGCAAAAAGTAAACATCATTAAAGTGACATAATTTTTTAAAAAATTATATATATTTATATATATATATATATGAACGATTGTTGATCTCACCTAAATTAGACCCATATATGATAAACACAAAATCAAAACAATTCGATATAAAATATGATAAATATCAATAAAAAAATTGTAAAGTTACAATACTAATCAATATTTCAAAATTAAAGAAAGTTGAACAAATTATGGATTTGACTTGCACCACAAAACTGGCGAATAGGAGATAAGAAGAATAGGAGATAAGAAGACAAGTATATTCTGAAAATTAAGAGTTAAAATTGGAAATTAAAAAAAAATAACCGCGGACATTACCAAACAGAAAACAAAAAAGACTAGAAAGCCCCTACTTATACAATTTTGGCGGGAAAACTGCGGCACAGCTGTACGGTAGAGTAATTTCCTTTAATTAATATATAGAATAAATGAGGGATGAGTGTAAAACATTTATTTTCCACTTCTATCCTTACCATGTTTTCAATTTCCAAAAATGTCATTACTAATCAATTATCATTAATGTTTTATTATATATTTATATATGTATGTATATATGTATATATTAATTGGTTATTTAATATGATCCAATCAATTTTGATAACATGAGATTTAATTTTACATGGTTGTACTTGTTTCAACATTATTCTTAATTTTTGTTTATCATTTTTTTATAACTATTGTTTATGTATTTTATGCTTGCCATATGATTCTTATAACTTAATAAAAATATTTATTAATCAATTACATTTTTGTGCATATTCCTTGGATCTAATTTTATTTTAATTTTTTGTATAACACATTTTATTCTTCCAATATTTTATTAAATATATATTTAGATAAGATTGAAAAAGAAGAATTCTCAAAACAACGTGTAATGCACGTTTGTTACAACTAGTATAGTAATTGGTGAGAGAGTATTAAACAAGATGTCAAAATAATATACTCATTGAAAAGTAAAAAATACTGAGTTATACATATTATTATTATGGCATTGGCAATTTTAGTATTGAAATTTTTTTAAAATCAACCGTTTGTTTGTTTCTTTTTTTTTTGGGAATGAACTTGGTTATGTGATTTAATAAAAAATTAACATATACCATCCTATTCTCTACTACCATTTGTCCATTTCCAATTGCACCACGTCATGAGCTTCTGGTTTTGGAAAAGATCTTGTACTATTAGTTGTGTTATGAATTAGAGATGTTCTAAGTTGACTTCTAAAAAAATGAAATAATAAAATGATTCAGCTAAGATTATAATTGTATACCTATTGTAAATTAACAGCTTAATTCAACTAACCTTTGAAGAAGGTTATAACCTTGAGATATTTTTCTTTTTCTTTTTAAGCAAGAACATTTGAAGAAAAAACTAACCAACTAATAATTCGTTACAATAACAAAGTAGGCAAAGGGCTTAATTCAAATATATACGAATGAGGTTTCTAAAAAAATCAATGGTGGTTTCTTTTATGTGACGAGCATCTTTGTACGCTTTATCACTTCACATCTACACACAGGATCATTTATTTAAATCAATTGTGCATATGGTAGTATGTGAAAAACTGCTACACTGAATATGATAGCATATGGTTACATATATGTGGCACTAGATTGGGAGTAACCTCCGCACCCACTAAAAGATAATAAGAAGAAGAAATTGTAACATAGAGATTTGTAGTAAAGTCATCTAATAAAATGTATTTTCTCCTTTAATTAATTAATTAATTAATACCAACATGCATGGATGGCAAAAACAATTCGATATTTTAGTAGAAAGTCCTGATACATTCCTCAAACAAAAAACTCATATCTTCTTTCTTGATGCAGTCACTCCCGAAAACCAAATGTTTTTCTTTTCTTCATGAAATTCTCCATCATTTTATGAAAATCTTGCAATTGCATTCTCCTTAGTCCTACGACTCTGCCACGTTGACCTAGAGGTGGTGGCTACTCTGCTTAGTATTTGACTGCTGAAATTTCATACAATACGATATAATGGTATGTAGTACGATAGATATTACAATTAAAAACTAACTAGAGTTTATTAATTTCAGACGTTTCAAAAAAGTACTAATAAAGTTGGTTTTCTATATCGATTTGATCACTCTGCTAATAAAGTTGGTTTTCTTTATCTATTTGATCACTCAAATAGAATATTTTGATTTTTCTAATGAAGTTTTTGAAATGCTAGAAGGCAATCTAACGTGGCATCTATGCAAATATCTTCGTTACACATTTCATTTAGAAAATGTTCTCTTTTTGACGTGTTAAGAGACGAGACCATATTTCTTGTCGACGTGTACAATAATAACTAAATCAAAGTTGTTCTTAGAGAAGATTTGGGAGCAACTTCTTGCCTATTCGAAAGTTTGTAGATGTTAATACGTTTAGGTTTGTCCCATTCAAAATGTAAGGAAATGAAACTTTCTATTTAAACACAAATTATTTTTCCCATTGATATGAACAAGCAACTGCAAATTTGAATGTTAGAGAACTTGTACCATAGATGATGATGATGATAATAATAATAATAATAATAATAATAATAATACTAAGAATAATCAAAATCAAGTCATACAAGCTAGAGGGATCCATCCAAACAAATAGTCAAAACGATTCTATTATTAGTAAAAATCGTACAAAATTTTTTATTAATTATCATGAACTCTAATCACCATTCGAGACAAAATAAAGTTTGATTACGAAACTTCACTTTGAGTTAAGCTTGATAATTAAAAAAAGTTTTTCAAATGCCAGGAACGAATTTCTATAATTATATAAATCCATGCGTGTTAAGTCACATAAACTCGTGGAAAGTTTTTCACATAACCATCGAAGTCAAACAATCCTATGTAGTATAAATTCATATGCTTGAAGACCCTTGAATCACACAATCAAGCTGTGTTTTCGTTCAACAAACTTTGATATGGCTAAATTCTATCAAATGTTCGCGATCTTTTTTCTTATCTCAGCAATGATTCAAGTGAGCCAGGAAATTTACTTGGTCAAAGCGACTCGGCCACTGCCAGAGATAGCAAGCTGGAAGGAGAAGCACCAGATAGAGGCATTCCAACATGACTCTGGCTTAAGTAAGACTGTGACAAAAAAAGCTAATTCTGGCCCTAGTCCAGGAGAAGGACACAAAATTACTAAAGGGCTATGTCCCATGAATAAAACTTTTGTTGAAAGAGTTAATTCTGGCCCTAGTCCTGGAGACGGACACGGAATTAGTACAAGGCTACCTCCCGTGAATTCGCATCATTAATTAACAAAATAATAGTACATTTGGGAGGAAGTTAGCACCAATAGAAGCTTGTTGTTATATATAGATCAAGTGTTAATGATTTTTATATGAATATAATACTAGAATGCATTAATTGTATTGTATTTTGCATTGGTGCTACATTGTACTTATTTTATTATTATTATTATTATTATTATTATTATTATTATTATTATTATTATTAAGAAAAGAAAGTATTCTGTGTGTAATATATATTGTGGCAAACGCATATCTTTTTTTTTTTTCAGTTGTACGTGACTTTAAGGGTAAAACTAAAAAATTGTAACACTAATAGTGTCATGTCACATATGGACCTGAGCAAATAATATTAAGACCATGATTTTCAGTCTAATTTGGTTACTTCATAATAAGTTCATATATATAATTTTTAAGGTCTTTAAGTCCAATTAAAAAAAAAAAAACTTATATAGACAATGATAAATATTCGACATATTAGTAGTTATCCTCTAGATATATTTAATTATTTGTATTGATGCTAAATTAATATATGATCTTATAAAACACACTAGCTAGATTATAGTTTGTAAAACTATATTTATACCACGTTTTTTACCAAATGCACTACATTTTAATTCTATTCCATATAGAGTTTATAACTTTGATTCTTTTTATATTTATGTTCTAGTTAGTTTTTTCTTTACTTTTTTTATGGACCTTCCATTAATTATTGTTAATATATATATATATATTTTATACACTGGGAAGGGCGGTCCGACTATAAGAGCTAACATCTCTCTTGTGGTACTTTTCCACTCCATAAGAGAGATGTTAGCTCTCTTTAAAAATTTTCCTGGGGAGGAAGGGGGAGGGACGTGTGTGGACCATGTGGTTCAAACCAAAACATCCTACATGAAATGTGATAAATCTAACCAGTGTAATACTTATTCGAACCACGATATATTTGGTTCTTAAAGCAATTTTTTCTTCAAAAATTTCATTAACTAGCCTTAAATTATGGAAAGAATATACAATCATAATTTTTAAATCGTAACGTTGATTCACCTTCTAGCGTTGCTAACGGCACAAACCAAACCTATTTTGTTTTCATATTTTATTTTCATATATTATCTCCGTCCCACAAAAATAGTCGAGTAGTTATTTTCACATAAATTAGAAACAATAATTAATATAGTTAAAAAATTAAATTTTACTTTAATTTTTCATATATACTCTTATTTCTCATTAATTGTTTAAAAGACTTTCAATGTATAAATAGTTAGTTATATAATAATAATTAATTAGGAGCATATATAGAAATGAAACATTAAATTTATATTCAATATAGCAAGTGGACTATCTTTTTAGACAGACAAAAATAGAATAGTAGACTATCTTTTTGGGACGGAGGTAATATATATTTTCTTCATTTTTGTATTATATTCTGTGAGTTCTTGATATTTCGATACCAATTTAAAAATATATTTTTATTTTGAAATTAAAATATAAATTTTACTGTACGAAAGTTAAAAAAAAAACGGAACAACGCTTTTTCCGACTGTTCCCAAATTCGAGTCCAAACCCTACATATGGCGGATCGATTTCTTCTCCGTAGATTTCGGTGGCGGCCTATTGCTGCCGCGTCCGATGCCGTAAAGCCTGTCGCTGGAGCATTTTACCGGCAGCAACATTATCTTACCACTGCTGCCACTGTTGCTACCGACGGGGAGAACTGTAATGAGGAAAAGAAAACCAAACAATGGCTCACTTTGCCGCCGTTCACTCCCACGTCCGACGGTTCTTCCATCGGAAAGGAACTCTCCGGCCTGCCACCGGACAACAAAGACAGAACAATTATTAATAGAATGACGGCTTTTAAATGGATCCTTAAGTGCTACCCTCAGCTCCCCAGGTCCCTTGTTCATCTCTCTTTCGCCTAAGACAGGTTCATTTTCTCAAACATAAACACATACACGTACACAAAATGGAGCTTAAAATGAGCTTTGTTAGGGGTAATTCAGGGCTTGTCATTCGGGAATTTAGCTCAAATTTATGTTGATGCTTGATGGTCGATAATTCAAGAGAAACAAGCTATTTCTATGTTTCAATAACTGATGGTTTTCATATATTTGAGTGACAATATTGCAAAGGAAAAAGGGCATTAATAGTTTCTTTCCCGGCTCTATGTGCTTGATTGTAAAACCAGCCAGCACTATTAATTGAACTTTAAATAATCCTAGCACACAGCTTAGTGACTGTCTGACATTGGTGATCGTTTTTCAAGCATCAACAAACTGATTCATCTCCCTTCTGTGTACATTTTGCTTCAGGTCCGCAAAGAGTACTTCGCTGGAGAAAATAAATCATGTCGACTTAAAAGGGTGAAAAAACAGTTAAATATTCATTGGGTTATTTATTTAAATTGTCTTCCATAAAGATTTTAATTAACCACCCCACGCACTAGATGCAAGCACCATTTTTATGAATGACGATTTTGTGGTTATCTGAAGGTGGGAGCTAAGGAGCTGATAGACATTGGCGACAGAATATTGCTTCCGACAACAGTGGATGTAGAGATTTCATCAACAAATACAGAGCATGAGAGGTTTTGCAATGAAGAATTGGAGTTTATCTGTGGCCTCGAGTTGTACAAGGTATTAATGTCTATGAACTGCTTACATTTTTCTATCAGTCCAATCACATCTAGATTTTGTTAGATCAGACTGTGGGTATGGATATTCTAATTTCCTGGCACATTGTTCAGGATCCAGCAATAATTGTAATCAATAAACCACCCGGAATGCCTGTTCAGGTAGATTATGAGTATGTAATTCTCAGTTTCGGGATTGCAGTGATTGTCTTTTTCTTCACATTGTGCAAAGTTCCTGCGTAGGGTGGCATTGGGATAAAGAGAAGTTTAGATGAATTGGCTGCCAAGTATCTGCGATATGAGTATACTGAATCGCCTCGCCTGGTAAGTTATATTAACTTTAATGTGGTGTGTGTGGCTCAGAGGGAGGGAGGGAGTTGAATGTTTAGTACTAGATAATTGAAGTATATATATACACACACTAGCGCGCACACACATGCACTTTGAATTCACAACTTAAAAAGAGAATTTTTCCACAATAACATAATGGGAAATTATCTTATATCTAATTTAACTAATAAGTATTCAAGAATATACTCAAAAACAGGAAGTATGTCAATTGTGAAACGCATGTGTAGGATTTGAACTACTTTGGCCAGGTTGACATGGGCCTGACTGGGTTCATTTTAGCTTGGTGGCTATCCCATCTAGAAAGAGTTGCATTTGTCAAGTCATTGTTGCATTTGGAATGTGTAGATGACTAGATGTATTATATGCACTTGGGCAGTAGATATTTATCCCAAGTTTAATCTGGGAACCGTAATTTGAGCTTGCATTAAGGTGTATTTTTATTCTTTAAAGCTCCTTTGTGTCGTGTTTTACCTATCTCTAGAAAAGTAGTCCCTTTAGGTTCAGGTCTTTTGGAACCAAAAAGGGATGTTCTATGATAGTTTGACCTTACACTTACATTTTTTACCATGCAAAATCTATGCTTTCAATTGAGTGAATCTCTAGAACAGGGGAACTGATTTAAACCATTGACATCCAAAGCAATGATTGGATCAGAAGTGGATGTACCAGCATAAGAATCATGTGAGAATTTTCTCTTCACAATTCATGAGCCAGAAACTCAGCTGGAGAGATCAGTTAATCTGAGCCACAAACTCAGTCAGCTGGTTAAAGTATTGAATAGGCTCACACAATTGTCCTATATTAATCTGTATTTAGCAGCGTCAGTTGGAGAGAGCAAATATGACACAGTCCTTTGAAATTTATATGTTAGTTATATATTTCAGCATAGTATGTAATCTTATATTTGTAAATATTGTTGCGGACAAGCTTTGTGTTTTAGGTGCACAGACTTGATAGAGATAGCAGTGGCATATTAATTATGGGAAGGACACAGTTAAGTGCTACCATTCTGCATTCGATCTTCCGTGAGAAGACTTTCACAGCTTCAGATGAGGTGTTTACTGCATAATCACCTTTATATTTATTATTAATCTTTCTTTTGTAACTTATTCTTGTGTTATATTCTTAATTCCATGTCTGATCTTGAAGGTTCTTAAGAGCAAAAGATCTCTGCAAAAGCGATATTGGGCACTTGTTATTGGGTCTCCTAGACGTGCTGAAGGAACAATCTCGGCACCATTAGGAAAGGTTTGTCATCTCTTTCTTTATACTTTATGGTACACTTTGTTGGTTGGAATATTTTGCAACCTGACATTTTCTATGTATTGAAAGCTTCCAGACCTTTCAAATCTGTCACCATAATAAAAGCTAACTTTTAGTTGCAAATTAGTATACTGGTACTAGAACATTTCAAGGATAACATGTAAAGTGATCTGCATATACAAAAATGCCATGATGTCACCAAACAAAATATGTTTTGTGACTTATTTATTGCTTCATATCGCCCAATGCTTTGACCTTGCATATATACACTTAATGTTGATGATGACGTGTGCATTGAAGGTTTATTACTTCGCATTACTAATTCTGTTCTCACCCTTAAAATCATATCTCAAACTTGTTTCTGTTGTTCTCCCAAAACTTTTAGGTGGTGATTGATGATGGAAAATCTGAGAAGATAACTATAGTTGAAAAATTCCATATGTCAGCACAGCACGCTGTGACGGAATATCGAGCGATTGCAACTTCATCATCCGGTTTGTTTCTAGTTCTTTCAGAACTTTTATATTGGTTCCGAAGTAAATAAATGGTTTTGCAACCCCCCCACCCCCCGGCAAAAAAAAAAAAAAAGGATCCAATTATGTGTCATTTTTCGAAGTCGGTTCTTGACCGCTACTTTCTGACACCAACAGTTTGCATTGCTGATGTTCGGACAAGCAACCTAATTATTCTGTTCAGGAAATAGTTTCAGATACTGAAGTTATCGTCTAGTAACTTCTGTTCGAAAATTTTTTGCATAAGTTACATTTTTCTAACTTTTTTAAGTCAAAGAAGTTAACAATTTATATCTTATAAATTTTGACCTATAAAAGTACTTAATTTTAAGCGTTTAATTGATTATTACATAAGCTCAGCAACAATGTTCATGGGCTGTAGGTTTCCTGGGGCTTATGGTGTTGCATCCAGTTGGAATGTTTGTGCCTTTGTTTTGCCAGTTCACTATTATAATGATGAAATATCATGTTTACGATTGTTGATAAAACTGCAGGTTATACGTGGCTTGAATTGTCTCCGCTTACTGGAAGAAAGCATCAGGTCTGGATTATTGCTGCATGGGATGGTAAATTTTTGAATGGCTAAAACATGTTAAAACTGATTCTTCCTCTTGATCTTTTTTTTTTTTTTTTTAAATCTTATAGCTGCGGGTTCACTGTGCTGAGGTGTTGGGGACACCAATAGTAGGTGACTACAAGTACGGGTGGCAAGCTCATAAGAAATTGAAACACATCCTCATCTCTAATTCAGATTGCAAACCGGATGAGAAAATTCACCGGCGAAAAGTGGATCCCTTTGGCCTTGATTTGGAGAATGGGAGTGTCTCTGACAAACATTTCCATCTTCATCTTCACTGTAAGCAAATGGTTTTGCCAAATGTTGCTCAGGTTTTGTTGGAAAATGCAGCCTCTTCAGAATTTGATCCCAAGAAGGTGGAGAGCATAATCTTAGATGCTCCTTTGCCGGCACACATGCAAAGAAGTTGGGACTTGTTAAATTGATCTGAAAGTTTTGCAACTTCAGTCAATAAATTTTTCAGTATTCGACGTGTACTCAAATAGAAACAAGACAAGCGAATGAATGAGATTGAATGATTTGATTTTATTAAATTGAATTAATTAGTTCAATTGTTGAGAGGATTCAGACTCCAGTTCAATTGCACTGTCATGATTTCATTGGGAGTTTACCTAATTGTTGTTCTCATATAAGTTGAGAAGCTCAAATTTGTCCAAATTAAATATTCATACTCTAACAAGTGTACGCATGAGCGTCTCCAAATATATATGCAAAACTAGGCTTTGTAGACATCTTTGTCTTCTATATTGTGTTTAGCCTTACATTCCCCAAATTGCATTCTCGACGGCTGGAAGAGAAACAAACCATGTCGCTATTGTCTGAACGATAGTGGAACAAGTCCAGGTGAAGGGTAGCGAAGAACGTGAAATCTTAGTTGTATTTTTATTTTTGTTTTATATAAAATATTAGTTGTATTGGACCTGCCTACATTAATTTGGTCTCGGCTAGCTACGATAAACTAGCCTTACAAGGTTAGTCAAGCGCTTTAAAGGGGGTCGTACATATCATTATGTTCCATCGATCAAGCCCTTTAAGTGGTTCGTATTATTCTGTTTCAAGTCATGATGGACATGCTCTTAAGTGACATGTAGATTTGCCATGAACTGTATGTAGATTTGCTATGAACTTTGATCATATCAAGATTCATAGTCTATTCATAGCAAAATAAATGAATTTAATTATATATATAGCAATAACAAGAATAAAGAACCAATAAAATATATGTTAATATATATCCTTAATTCTCGAACTTAATTAGTTTTACTAAGTTCATACAAAGCGCGAGTATAGCATACTATTTATAGGATTCCAATTCGAAAAAAAAAAAAATTTATAGCAACAAGAAGAAGAGTTGTACTAGTTGCCTAATTTAATATTGAAATCATTGAATGTTTCTTCTCATCATCAAGTACAAGTATGCCAACTTTCTAATAGTTTTTGTAATTGTTATCAAGGGAGCCTTTGAAAGCTAAGCTTAAACAATTAATGGGTTGGTGACTGTGAGCTAATCTTTTTTTGCTTGCCCCTTATTTTTTTCCCCAATTGGAGTTGACAAACGGGAGTAATTAACTCAATATTATATTTCCTTTACTTCTAAAATCTCCCATGATCAATAGGCTTCAGAAAATAAAAAATGAAAAAAATAAAAATCTCCCCTCAATAAGTAGTCAATGTAGGAACAGTTAAAAAAATAACGACTCAGTTGAACGATCATATGAATCCCATTTAATTTTAGGAAATTCCAGCCTTGATAGTTGGTAGGATTGCGATAGGAGATCAGACATAATCTCGACTAACTGCTTGATTAAATTAAAAAAAAATAAATGTAAGAAATGTTCCCATTTATCCCATTTATCTAAAAAATGTTCCCATGGCTTATATGGATACATACCATGAGTCTGGGAAGTTTTCGAAATTTTTACTTGATCAGAAATCTCAATTATCTACATGAAAAGACAGAAGAGTACCAAACTTTTGTAATTTAAAGCTCAACCCGAAACCCTAATTCGTTTTGCTTAAATGAATGACTCAGTCTTGGACTATTGGGATATCACTGTTCAATATTGAAACGTTACAGTCCAAACATCTCAATCTTGAACTAGTACGATGTCCATGTTCAAAATATTGAAATGGTATGTATAATTAAATATTGCTCTGTAATTTTCATGGTAGTTGTGAATTGACTGGTAAACACGGGGTTGGTGTCGATTCCCTCATCACGTTGCTTATACGCTAAAAAGCTAGTTAAAACAGCAAATAATTTTATACATAAAAAAAAAAAGATTAAATATTCGGATTTTCTTCACCAGCTCAAGCGATTAGTTCTTGCAAGTTGTATGTTAGATTATTGTTCTAACGAAATCAACTTTTTCCAAATTTATATGTTATAATACACTGAACTAGACAAGATTAACAAAGACAGACTCGTAAAAAGTGAAACATTATTATTATATATTTCATACAAGAAGCGTGAAGAATGAACTCTTTATTATTACACCATGCACTTCTATTCTTTAGGAAATTATTTCTAAGGTCATTCTCAAGTATATGGTTGACTTGTTAGAATTTATTTTTGTGAAATTTGTTTCGATTTATTCTCGTCCAATAGAAACTAGTCATGGGCTATTAGGTTTGAAAGCATTCCCACAATAATTTGACCTTCTTCGTCATCGAGAAAACACTAATTATTTGCGTTCTCACGAATAGGAGTTTTGATAACGCTTATGTGAACCACAAAATGAAATCATTAAAACTAGCAAATGAGAATTGTAATTTATTATATTCTCTTCGTTCCACAAAAATAGTCTTTGTATGCTATTTCCTTTTGGCAAAAAAAAATTCCACTTATAACATATTAAGTAATGTCTTTAATATTTCATTTACATATGTATATCTATATATATGATGTATCTTATCATTACTGCATATCAACTACTTATATATTAGAAGTATTTTCAGTTAGTTAATGAGACATAAGATTATATATAAAAAATACAAGTAAAATTTTATATTTCAACTGTATTAACCACCGTTTCATAATTTGTGTAAAAATAACTATTGAATTATCTTTGTGAGACGGATTATAAATTATTGAGACGTTGAGAAACGCCAATACTGACTTTCACAAAAGATAAAAGTACAAAATCAGACGGGATTGATGCATGTTGAAGAATTTGATTTGTTTAGGGCTAATGAAAATAAGCAAGGACTAGTGTAGCAATTAAAAGCAAAAATCCTTCCTACGTCATCTGACGGTTTCATGAAGTGGCATTGTCACCTAATCCACCGAAAGCAATTTGTTTATATTGAAAATATTACTATACACGGTATTTTGGTATGTTATTAATGAGGTAATGCACTTAGAACATCTCCAACAGCCTTACCTTTTCCAACCGAATTATTTATTTTTCCATTTTCTATTCTTTAAAATTGAGATTTCCATTCTCTATTTCAAAAATCATCTCCAACGCTTACATGTTATCTACTTCTTTAAGTTTTTTTTTTCATTCTTCTTCATTTCCATAATGTATTTTAAAAATTAGACAATCATATACTATATTAGTACTAATTTATTATTAAAAATTAGACTATTGCCAAAAAACCCGCCAAAATAAAAGAAAGGAACCCAGAAAAAAGAAACCCCAAAGTCATTAACAAGTGACCAAAAAAAAAAACCAATAACTAAATAATAAAGATACTGAAGACAGAAAGAAATAGACATGAAACGGACCAAAAAAATAAAATAAAAGGGGTAAATTCACTGTTTTATTCTTAAATTTTTTCGTCATTCATACAATATACAGGGGTAATATTGTGACTTTATCTCTATTTTGTAAAAGAATACTTGAATAATTATTTACAAATAGTATTTTTCTTTTTTATGAGTAGAGGCAATAGAGGGAGTCTGACTACCAATAACAAATTGTCACATATGTGAAATCGTGTTACATTGATTCTCCGAATTTAGAAAATCAGAGTGGAAAGTGCATTTAGGGCTTCTCCAACATAGGGACCAAATGCCCCATTTTCCCAAATTTGATAAAAAAAAAATCGCCTCCAACCGCGGACCTTTTCCTTGGACCAAACCTTCATTTGACTGGGACACAGCCATTTTTGTGTTGTTCCGATCTTACAAGTTTGCCATCAACGGTTGACGCCAACTGCAACTTTCATGAGCTTTCTGAGTTTTCCCGCCCCCCCCCTTTTCCCGTTTGCAAATTTTGACGAATATGGCAATGAAATCCTTCAGTATTATTCGTAGCGGTTTCAATTTTTTACCACATTCAAGAAAAATCTTTATGAAATTATTTTATATTCTATATAATAGTAATGATATTTATTTAGACTATATACCTAGTTGGCATTACTACATTGGAGGGATGAGTGGAGTTACATAAATACATGTGAGTATTGATTTATTGAATAACCAACAAGGAAATGACAACTAGACCATAGACCGGTTTTCAGTCTAAATAAATAGTATTATTCATTCTATAAATTTAAACCTCTTTCACGTGGGCATGGTTAAAGTCTTTTATTATAATTTGTAAAAGTTTGAATAGAATAATGCATTACAATTAAAACTAAATGAAAAATAAATAATTAAAAAAAATGAAAATTGGATTAGAGGTAAAATTTAGTCCATTGGATTAAAGGCTATATACCAATACCCTCCCCAGTTGTATAAAAAAAATAATAAATAAATAAACAAAGAGATTGTTGGAGTGGTTTGTAAAATTTATTCTTTAAATTTGTAAATACTTTCTAAATGATTAAAGATACTCTTCAAGGAGAGGATATATTTATCAATTAGAAGTGTGAAATTACACTTTCACTTCAGAGTTTGTATAGCAACTAAAAATGATCTTCCGTTATATGTGTGAAATTACACTTTCACTTCAGAGTATGTATGGCAACTAAAAATGATCTTCCGTTATATGTGTGGTAGAATTCACATGCGACAAGAGATTATTGGAAAACCTACACACTACGGTCTCCCTCTGTATTTGAAGGCCTAAACAATCATCTTAATAATCTCTCGTCACGTGTGCATATGGCGGGATGGTGGGAGATCATTAATGGTCATGCTACACTTACAGACGTGTGTGTATATAAAATTTTTTTACATAATGAAAGTCTTGGCAAGATTCTGATATGTACATCATATAATCTTATTCAGCACATGTTATACTTTGTTACTCTATTTGGATAAACCTTTTTAAACTAAAGGCATGCCTAGTTAGACCAACACCGATTTTAGTAAAGAAATCCATCAATGATACACATGTAAATAGCCATACTTTTTAAACTTGATCCCATTAACCAGAGTGCCTCACAAAATGTCAGGTTAATGGGTCATTGGGCCAACCAACGAGTCACTATTAAAGTGGATATTTGTATCATACACTGCGTCCAAAGAATTATCTGAATGTTTGATTTAACCAAATTTAAATCTAAAAAAAATAGAAGAATGTAAGAGTTTTGCAAACATGAATTATTAGTTCTTTTTACTTAAAAAATAAAAAAAAAAATGGAAGACGACAACCACTAGATGTAATTAGCAAATTAATAACAATTAAATTGTATGACTTACCTATAGCCACTCACCGGTTTAACAGGAGAATTATAGCCGATTTAAATTCGAATAAATTACACTTTCTTTCATTATGAAAAAAGACTCTCCCCTTAGGGACAGTACCCACCTCAATCCTGCAACCCCCAATCACAAGCAGTCAGGTGTGTGAGTACTCTCCCCAAAGGGAGAGTGACTCTCTCCTTAGTAAATTTCAGACAATAACTGTTTGAAAGGCAAATTAATAACAATTAAATACTATATGATTTAGTGCTTGCTGTAACATTTTAACGATTTTAAGGTTGAGGAATTCAAGTTCAAACTTCAAATTGCTAAAACATTTGAAAGCTTCACTAAGTGCACATATCGAAATCTAGAAGCTTGGTTTAATAGTAAAGACACCATGTTGCTCGTATATTTGATTAAGATTTGAATCACCATTTCATCCTTTCGCTCTCAACTTTCTACTTAAGCAAATTGGCTGGCCGTTACCTAGTGATGGTTCATGCAAAGCTCACATGCTTGGCTAGTTACTTATGGGGTTGCTTGCTATATTTGGTTCGATTAAATAGTCAGTCTGACGCACCGTACACGTCACAAAATTCATTAGTTGAATACTTGGTATTATTTAAAATATAGTTCAATTGGACGACCTATCCAGACTCACCATCTGGATCACAGAATGTAGAGTTGATCAACTGATATTATTACACCTTGTCATGCCTATTGAAAAAAGAATAATGCTCTTTTTCACAAAAAGTAGGAATAAAAAGCTATGAGAAATTGAGAAGGTAGGGAAACCACACCACCTAAACACTATTACGAAACTACTATTTTTAAAATAATAAAGAATTATGCTACACTTGCATGAGTTTTTTTACAATTATATTTGACAATATTCTATTTTTTCACACGTCATATTATTTAAAATTAAATCCCAATTTAATAGTTGTCAAGATTTGTGTAACATATTTATGTGCACATGTTGTTAAAATAGAAAATATATACTCTCTATGTCCTCCAAAAATAGTTTGATAGGTAATTTTATGTAAATTAAGGATTAATATGTAATGTAGTTAGAACATTTAATTTTACCTTATTTTTTCATATATATCTTTGTGTCATTAATCGTTTAAAATATTTTCAATATATAAGTAGTTGAATAACAATAATTAATTAAGAACACATATAGAATTAAAATATTAAATATATACTTAATATAAGTGAACTATCTTTTTGAAACAAACGAAAGTGAAATAGCATAATATCGTTTTGGGAGGGAGAGAGTGAGTATGATTATCCTAAAATAAAAATATACGAGGAGTGATCTGTTTTACCAACTCCAATCCACCCAAAATTCAACCCCACGCTCGCACCTAACGTTGTGTATTTATGCTGAAATCTCCAATGCTCTTGTCCTATTGCCTCAGCTCTTCGTTTTTTTGTTAACCTTCATTTCTTCACTTCCAATCCACAAGACTCATTCTCTCTGCGTATTAGGAATTTCACACTCCAAAGAAATGGGCGGCTTGGATGTAGAGAGAAGAACGACCGGATGGGCTGCCAAAGACCCTTCTGGGATTTTGTCACCCTATACTTACACTCTCAGGTCAGGATTAAACCCGTCCTCCAATTCCGGGCTTTGTTTAATTTCCATTTCATTTTCGTCTATTCTGATTGAGTTTAATTATTTTTCCGTATTGGGATTCTCCGATTGACAGAAACACTGGCCCCGAGGACGTTTATTTGAAAGTGATTTGCTGTGGGATTTGCCATAGTGATATTCATCAAGTCAAAAATGATCTTGGCATGTCCAATTATCCCATGGTTCCTGGGTACTCTCTCTCTCTCTCTCTCTACCTGCATCTGTTCAAATTCATACCCAAATGGCCATAAAGGATACTTGTAAAACTGATAAGAATGGTGAAAAAAGAGGAATTTTACTGTCTAGTCCCGTCCCGATTGACAGAGTAATAATTTGTTTTATTCTTATCCAGTCTCTACTGCTGGCTATTTATATGGTTGTCACATCCCACTAACTTTCACATTTTATGATGATAATATAAAATTCATGGGATAAAGGAGGGGAGACACATAAATAATAATGCATTCTAATCATGAAAGAAGAGACATATACGCCTGCCGTATGCGGCCAAACTTGTATTTGAGTTTATTGCTAGTGGAAGGATGATTAATTTGTCTTGCTGTCATATCTAGTCATGAAGTGGTCGGTGAGGTTCTGGAGGTGGGGCCCGGTGTGACCAAGTTCAAGTCCGGTGATGTCATCGGAGTCGGCTGCCTAGTCGGATGCTGTAGGAATTGCCGGCCGTGCAAATCCGATATGGAACAGTATTGCAACAAGAAGATTTGGTCCTACAATGATGTCTACACCGATGGGAAACCAACACAAGGGGGATTTGCTGGTGCCATGGTGGTCGATCAAAAGTAAGCATAAAGAAAAGACATTGTACATGGTACTATTCATTATGGTTAGTCATAATAAGTATCATAAAAGGATCGTTTTGGCTTCACTGTCATCTGAAAATTCGAGAGTATCAAAGTGTGTCACGGAACTCCAATGTTGAAAATTCAATAGTATCAAAGTGTCTAATAGAATTTATTCGCCAGGACGTCTTTGACCTGCCCACCTTTTGTGTGGGCATGTGGGCAAAGACGGCCAACGAAAAATGAGATTCGCTGTAAAAGTTAGCCTGACTTAGGCTTTTCAACAACCGGGCTGTTCTAACTCGACTGATAATGGTACCAACGCTTGTATACCAAACACATTGGTCATGGATTGATCTTTCCGTATGCAGGTTTGTGGTGAAAATTCCAGATGGTATGGCAGCAGAACAGGCAGCACCTCTACTGTGTGCAGGGATAACAATATACAGCCCATTAAACCATTTTGGGTTGAAAACAAGTGGGCTTAGAGGGGGGATTTTAGGGCTTGGAGGAGTTGGGCACATGGGAGTGAAAATTGCAAAGGCCATGGGCCACCATATTACTGTCATAAGATCTCCATGAAGAAAAGGGAGGAAGCATTGGACCATCTAGGGGCTGATGACTACATCGTCAGCTCGGACTCAACTCAAATGCAAGAACTTGCTGACTCACTTGACTATATAATCGATACCATTCCAGTATTCCACCCTCTGGAGCCTTATCTTTCTCTGTTAGATAGTTGATGGCAAGTTGATATTGATGGGTGTTATCAATACTCCTCTGCAG
>CAVNYN010208110.1:0-19040 GCA_963692815.1 Nyctanthes arbor-tristis | reverse complement strand
AGAAGGGATGTGTTGAGTTCTTTTGTTGTGGATGAAAATAGTGGAGAAGGGTCCTATTTATACTATTCATATGAGGTGCTGAGGAGGTAATGGGAGGGATATCGGGAACGAAATTTGGGAGAAATATTAAGAGGATTGATTTAGTGAGTGATGTGGGGAATTAGATATTGGCAAAAGAGGAAAGAAGACTGTAATTGATAAATTTTCAGGCATGATGGTGGAGGAGCTGAACGCGTCTTATTTTTTTTTTTTTTTTTTTTTTTTTTTTTTTTTTTTTTTCTGTTTGTTACAACAAGGGTATCAGAGACAACTCATATTTGATTCATGGACAGTGGATGAACTTTGAAGAATTTTAATTCTTTATCAAACTGCTTTCAGTTCTGATTCAGACGTTCACGTTTGACGTTGAAATTTTCTGTTTATTAAATTCTTTTCGCATTTAGTTTTATATACAACCATACTTTGGTTTATCCAATATTATGATTGGAGATGGTTGTTTCTCGTGCCATATATTTTGATCCCAAACCACTGAGTTTGTTTTGGTTGGATTAATTTTGCGGCTACTTGCGGTTACGGTGTAATTAAAAAAAAAGGGGAGAGGGTTTATGAAACTTTTGATTCGTAGGTCAGTTTGCAGCCTATTTATGTTTCAATTTGTGTTAACTTGGTTCCATAAATATATTATTATTGATGAAGTTAATTATCATGTCTTCAGTCTATTTGTTTGCTAATTATTCATCATGCAAATATTAAATATGGAACTTTATTTGATGTTGCTGATGGTTGTAATCGGTTGATTTGGTTCAGATCTATTGTTTGGATAAACTGTTGAACACTTACGATTATTCATATTCCTATGGATTTAGAAATTGACTATGGAATCAATTTAATTCAAGTCAATGGTTGTCAAATATTTGTAAATATGCTAGCTGGCACAACATGCCACGAAAGTGACTTCTCTTGTGAGGATTAGTATATTGAAGATATTAGATGTTTGTGTGTATGTCTATTCATGTAGATGTACGTATTAGTCGGCCCAAAGGAAGTCTAATATTTCGCCGAATTTCATGCACACCTAAGGTTGTAAATTTGTGACAATTATTCGGTTTCCATGTGGATAATAAGTCAATTCAAAGAAGGGCTTATTATTTGACTGGACTTATTGTCAATGTTTGATCATCGCAACAACAATACCATTGTGCAGTTAATATTACTATCCAAAGGCTTGATATTAATGTTTTATTCGGTATTTTGAATGGGGTTGACCATTATTTGAATTTTATTGATTATTGATTATGGATATTCATGTGAGTATGAAAGTTTATTTGGTTATTTTTTTCTCTTTACAGTTAACGTGTCTGCTACTACAATATCTGCCAACTTAAATTCAATTCCAATGCTAAATGGTACGGACTTTAAGGATTGGAAATAGAACATATTGATTGGTCTTGGCTGCATGGATCTAGACCTTGCATTTAGGATTGAGGAACCTGGTCCTCCGACGGATGCAAGTTCACATGATGATAGGAAGAACTTTGAGAAGTGGGACCGCTCAAATCACATCAGTCTTATAATCAGTAAGTGCGGTCTTTCGGAAGCTTTTAGGGGTGCAATATCAGATTAGATGACTAATGCTATGGATTTTCTTGCCAAAATTAAAAAGCATTTTACGAAAAACGATAAGGCTGAAACAAGTATGCTTTTGCAAAACTTGATTTCAATGAAGTATAAACGCAAAGGAAACAAAAGGGAGTACGTTATGGAGATGTCTCATTTTGCTTTAAAATTTAAGGCATTAAAACTCGTGCTGTCTAATGACATGTTCGTACATTTGGTATATATATCACTTCCTTCACAATTCAGTCTATTTAAGGTAAGTTATAACGGCTGTTTGAAGGAGAAATGGACTCTTAATGAGCTCATTTCACATTGTGTGCAAGATGAAAAAAGGTTGAAGCAAGATAAGACTGAAATGGCTCATTTAACTAGCATATCTAAGGGCAAAGGGAAGAAAAGGGCAAAGAAGGGTAAAGCTACTACTAAAGGTCCACCGTAAAAGAAACAACAGTAGGATAATTAAGGTTGTTTCTTTTGCAAATGGCCTGGACATGTAAAGGACTATACCAAATATCATGCTTGGTATGCAAAGAAAGGCACGATTCTTACTTTGGTATGCTCTGAGGTTAATTTAGTTTCAATATCTAGAAACACATGGTGGTTAGACTCTAGTGCTACTACTCTTATAAGTGTTTCTTTGCGGGATTGCCTGAGCAATCAAAAGCCAAATGATGGTGAAAGATACATCTATGTCAGTGACGGTGAATCGATAGTGGTTGAAGTAATAGGCACATTTAGGTTATTGTTAGGGACGTGTGCTCTTCCGATCTGATTTGAAAGACACTTTTGTTGCTCCGTCTTTTAGGCAGAATTTGATTTTTGTTCCCAAATTGGACAAATATGGATATTATTATTCTTTGGAAATAGTCATTTCAATCTTTTATTTAAATTCAAATACTGTGGTTGCTGGTTCATTGTCTTGATACGATAACCAATATTTGCTTGATATGGTTATATCTTATCATGAAACCTTGTGTATTGAATCACGTGTTACTAGACATAAATTAAATAAAGAAAATTTGGCATCATTATGGCATAAGCGCTTAGGTCATATCTCAAAAACAAGAATTGAGAGACTTGTATCTAATGGTATTTTGGATTCCCTTGATTTTATAGATTTAAAAGTTTGTATTAATTGCATCACGGGAAAGAAGACTAAAATTAAGAGATTAGGTGCCAACAGGTGTTCAAGCCTCTTAGAATTGATTCATACAGATATTTGTGGACCATTCCCTGTGGCTTCTTGGAATGGTCAACAATATTTCCTATCATTCATAGACAATTACTCACGCTATGCATACCTATATCTCATTTATGAAAAATCCCAATCATTGGATGTGTTCAAGGGTTTTAAAGCTTAGGTTGAGAGTTAACTCAACAAAAGGATTAAGACTGTTAGATCTGATTGTGAGGTGAGTACTACGGCAGATATAATGGTTCTAGGGCCACTTGCTAAATTCCTAGATGAGTGTGGAATCGTCTCACATTACACTATGTCGGGATCTCCTAGTATAAAGAATGTGGCAAGAGATGAAACAGAACTCTTAAAGACGTGGTAAGGAGTGTGATTAGTCATTCTACCTTACCAGAATCACTCTAGGAAAAGCATTAAAGTCAACAGCTTACATTCTTAATGGAGTACCAACTAAAGCTATCAAAATACGTTATGAGCTTTGGACAGGAAAAAGGCCTAGTCTGAAGCATTTTCACATTTGGGGATGTCCGACTGAGGATAGGCCTTATAGGCTATATGAGAATAAATTAGACTCTATAACAGTAAGAAATTGCTTTATTGGTTATGCGGAGCGATCTATGGGGTATAAGTTTTATGATCCCACACTTCAGTCAATTTTTGAGACAGAAATAGCAATACTTTTGATGATGTTGAGTTTAGGGGGAGAAATAAAGTCAGAGACATTGTCTACAAGGATGAATCAGCTTTGGTTCCTATTATTGGTTTTGACGATGAGCAGGTTTCTATAACTATCAATAATCAAGAAGCGAGTTAGGATCATCAACAAGACAATATTGAACAACCTCTCATTCAGAATGAGACTACTATTCCAGAAGAACAAACTCAACAACCTCAAGAACTAAGGAGATCTACAAGAAAAAGGAGAAGTGCTATTTCAGATTATTATATAGTATTTCTCCATGAACATGAGGAACATAATGGAATGATAGAAGAGGATCCGATCAATTTTCAGCAGGCCATACAGGTTTCTAATTCTCAAAAGTGGACAAATGCCATGAATGAAGAGTACAAGTCTATACAAGAGAATAAAGTTTGGGATCTTGTCCCATTACCAGAAGGTATGAAACTCATCAGCTGTAAATAGATATTTAAAACCAAAAGGATTTGAAAGGTAATGTGGAAAGATATAAGGCTCATCTTGTAGCTAAAGGCTTTACTAAAAAAGAAGGGATTGATTTCAAAGAGACTTTCTATCCAGTTTCTATAAAAGACTCTTTTAGGATAATCATGGCTCTTGTTGCACACTTTAATTTTGAATTACATCAGAGGGAGTAAAGACAACGTGACATTGATGAAACAATTTATATGGAGTAACCAGAAAACTTTATGTCAGTAGACTCAAATAAGAAGGTCTGCAAACTAAAGAAATCCATATATGGACTCCGTCAGTGGTACCACAAATTTCATCAAGTAAGTGTCTCGTTTGGTTTTGAAGTAAATCCAGTTGATGATTGTACATATCACAAGTTCAGTGGGACTAAGTGTATTTTTCTGGTTTTATATGTAGATGACATATTACTTACCACTAACGATATAGGCATACTACATGAAACCAAGAGATTTCTATCGAAAATTTTGAGATGAAAGACCTTGGTGACGCCTCTTTTGTATTAGGGATTCGAACACAACAAGATCATTCTCGGAGTATTCTTGAATTATCACAAAAGAGCTATGTCAATAATTTTAATGTGCGGTTCTATCCTAAAGAGTAGTCAATTAAAATTGATTTATAAATTAAGTTATGTGGCTACTGGGTTTTAAAGTGCCATGGAATTAATGTGTAGAAACCGGTCTTGTATTTCTAAATTGTTGAGGGGGAAATACTATAAAGTTATATCTATCTTATTGGTCATGGTCCCCGATTGAATGAAGGGTTTTTCCGTTTTCTCTGCTTCCCCATCAAGAAAGAGAATCCAAAAAGGAAGTACGAATCAATTGAAAGATTATAACTTGTCATATCAAGAATACTAATGGATTAAGGTACGCTTCCCCAATCTCTGTTTATATTATCTTTGTTTCAACATGGGAGTTAGAAATCATGTCTAGGGTTCTGGATTTAATTGATTTTGTTTCGGTAATTTATTCTACAAAGGTATACTTTACAAACAAGATCAAATCCCTACCTGAAAATCAACTTTAGAGCCAATTGACTTGAAAAACTTGCTTAAAACTTAAAGAATAATGCAAAACTGATTGAGTTAAAGCAAGATTTTTCAACCAAAATAAATTTCCTTTCTTCCTCAAAATCAACAGTGCTCTTCCGATCTTTTTCATGTTCAACAAAGTAATTCTTGAGTTCTTTTTATGCTAGAAGAACACCTTAGAGTGATGGTCTAGATGAAATCAGACTCGTGATCAGAGTTGTTGTCACTGTTTTGATTGAAGCATTTGCATCATATCAACTTTACTTCTCGACAGCAGATGCGAATTGCTTCCCATTATCCTAGAACTCAAACCTCACCAACACCAAAGGCGTGGCAGTGGGCATGGTAGCCCAATCCTTTTCACCTCTCGTTCTCAGCTTCTCAACCTCAGGTTAACAAATCACAGGGCTATTTTTTCAAAATTAAAAATTGCAAGAAATCTTTAAAATTGCACAAAGCAAAAGATTGCCCAAAACTAAACCGAAGCACACACAAAGGAGAAGATTACCCAAAAAAAGAAAAAGAAAAAGAAAACAAATTTACAAATGCAATGGTATTGTATTTTTAAAAAATAAAATAAAACTATTCTCAGAATAGTTGGCATCTTCACAAAATCGAAACTACCATGTGAAAACAGCTCAAAGAGGAGAAGTAGGTTTTATGGGAGTCTTGAAATCATGAGATCGGACTACAAACATCAAAAAAGGCACAAAAGGAGGTTGAAGTAGACTTGACGGAGAAAACTATCATGCCTCAAACACCCTCATTAAACATTTATGTATAGATATATCGATGGCATGAGATTTGTTTACATAGAGGCAAAGGCCTTTCTCATGCTAGCAAACGAAATTTCAAAAACCCAAATTCTGGGAGAGCAAACAAAATAAATGGTAATAGAAATTCATTTGGACATTTTTTTTCACTCGAACATTTTTAGAACTCATGTGACCCGTAACCCATTAAAAATAAGTTAAAAACGTCAATAAACCTTAATTCAACGTTAATTGTACTATTATAGAGTATAGCAATTTGAATTTGAATAGCAAAACGTACCCTTTTTATTGAAAATCTTTCGTGAAATTGAAATATCCTCAACTAATTATTACTCAAAATTAAGCCCTAGAAATGCGTAGCAAAAAAATGATGAGCAGTAGTTAGACTTTCGGCATTTGTACTGGCTGCGAGGGCATTTAAAAAGCAGATCCACCCTTCTCAATGGCCTTTACCACATCCATGCCCTCAACTATTTGCCCAAATACCATGTGTTTTCCATTAAGCCACTTTGTTTTCATAGTGCATATGGAAAACTGAGATCCATTGGTCCCGGGAGTGGTGTTGACCATAGAGAGAACACCGGGTCTGGTGTGCTGCTTCATGAAGTCCTCATCAGTGAACTTTGATCTGTAAATCGACGCCTTTCTCTCTGGTGTAGAGTGGGGGATAGTGTGGGGGTATTGAAAAAAAATATTTATTAAAGGAAAAAATAATAAAAATATTAAAGAAAATAAAAATTAGCATACTTGTTAGCTGTAGCACAGTATGTTACACAGTATTTTTAGAATTTAAAACATATACCAAGTATCTGTGGAATAAACTAAAGTTAAACAGGTATTCATGAAAAGACCCTCCCTTTTTTTTAATGACATCTCAAGTTCTAAACCCAATAACTAACCAATTTTCTCATTTTCATTTTAATTCTCTAACTAGGGCCATAACCAGAAACATGTATAGTGGCTCAACTTAACCTCCACAATTAAATCTCGAGAAAATTAGGCACTAAACTATCCCAACCCAGCCATATTTGAAAAATGCTTTCTTTTTAAAACATTTTGGAAAAATACTGCTTTTATTTATTCTAATTGCATTGGTATTTTATTAACTAAATTTTTAAATAATCTAAATTATTCCATTTTTCTCTCACCAATTTGCATTTTACCAGTGGAAATTAATTAAACAATATACAGGCATTCTCTCCCAGCTAATTTTTTCCCCAATTTTTGGGCTTTGTCGTCTTCTTCCTCTCCTCTCTATCAAATGATTTCCACAATTTTCCTACAGGTTTACCACTTAGATTCCACGGCAATGTCATAGTAGCGAGTATTCCGAGTCCGCATATATTTTTCCATGGGATTTTGATTTGCATAGCTCTTTTTTTTTCCCCAGAAGTTTCTGATGAAGTTACAGTGGTCAATGTATTTTTTGAAATCTAGTTTTGATTTTTTTCCATGTTTTCTTTTTTCCTTTGGTTCGAGATAACGATGCTTTTTTCTTTAATTTATTATTATCATTACAATCATCCTTGTTACAATTCTCATCATTTACTCTCATTATATTGTGGATACGAGTTTACTGGTATTGTAATCCTACTACAGGTTGCGTCATAAGTTCACAAATTGTGTAACATGTCCCATTAGTTTTGTAAATAAACTTGTGTGTTATTAATTTCTTGAAGTTTATTCTCGTTACAATTATCGTCAATTATTCTTATTACAAGGTAGATACAATTTACAAGTTGTGTTAACTTATTACAGGTCGTGAAAAAGTTAACATATCATGTAACAAGTTTCATAAGTTACACTAACTCATGCCGTAGTTTGTATTAGTTTCATTGTTATTAACAAGTTTTACGAAATTTAATCAAGGACTATACATAGTTCAAATTTGAAGGAAATTACATGTTCTGTAATAAGTTTCAAGATTTCAACTTTATATTTTACACACTTAAAAAATTAATGTCAAATAGATTACATTGTAACATTACTCATGTATTTCACGGCAGCAATGTGTAATGTACGAATTGTAACAAGTTACACTGTAATGTATTTCACTAAAGCAATGTATAATGTACGAATTTTAACATATTACAAGTAACATATATAATAGGATTTCATTAATATTGCTTTCGCAACATATTCAAGAACACATTTTCCTGTTCTATGTAATGAATTACATTGACCAGACTGCACCAAAGCAAATATAAGGAAAGTGCTAAACTTTGTCTCTTCTCGGAAGAAAAGAAATTGTAGTTACTTAGTGCTTCATTTATGGTAGGATACAATTAGTATAAAAGAAAGATCAATGTTTCAATCATGATAAGAGACAATTAGTGTACTAATCCGATTGGGGGAGATTAGTGTTTCAGTTATGATAGGAGACAATCACATTAATCATTGATTTTAATTATTTCTTTAATTTTCTGCGTGCATTAAAACTTGTTTTTGTTCCCTTTTTCCCTTTTCATTTCATATTTCCTTAAATTGAGGAAGGAAGTATTTTTGCAATTAGTTTAATTAAATTGGTACAAAGACTCAATCTGTTACAATTTATAGTATCTTTCCAAATAGTTATATTTGTAACAAGTTACGCGTAAATTTCCCTTAGTTCTCAAGTTGGTTCGATAGTGGTTTTAGCTTTATTTCATACTTGTATCTTTTGGTTCAATTTGATTATCTCATATTTGAATTAGAATTTACATTTAAAGTAATTGTATATGTGTAACGTTATGTTTTGTACTATGAAATCAAGAAATTTCATTCTCATCAATTCACAGTGGCAAAATAAATTTAGACTTTACTGCCCTTCAACCCTCACAGTTTCCTCTCTAAATTAGCTAGGTCCTTTGCCAATTCTTGGTTCTAAAATTTTGACCTGTGTTACACATGTCTAACGGACAATAACATTTGCTTTGATTATTTGAATTAATCTCACCTTTAATTCTTTATCAAGACAATCAAATTATAAACACAATATATAATCATGAACGATAAAGCTTCTACCATCCAATTTGGTTGGTATGCTTTAATATATATATATGTGTGTGTGTGTGTGTGCGCGTGTATATATAGTCACACTTTTTGATTTCTCATTTCCTTAATTATTATAAATAAATAAAAACAAATACCTGTTAGAGACATTCTTTAAAAAGGTGATACCATTTTAAATTATTTATTGATATTATGAATGACTAATATACATCGAAACTCTAGACTTATACCTATAAATAAGAGTCTCAGGTTTTCATAATGATTTTGGATGTCAATTACATAATATATATAAATATGGCAAACATCATCTATCGATAAGCAGTATAAGCCTTATATAAATACATAGGAATTATGCATGTCTATTACATTAATAACTGTTTTTACATTTATCTATGTTCAATTAATTGATTTAATTATTAGACGTTCTGTATAATATGTTTATTTAAACTGATATAATTATGTTGTCACAATCCTTATATGTCATATAATTATTTGTGTATTATCATTATGGATCTTTATTCATGGCCTCTGAAGAAGTACAATGATATTAATTTGGTAAGATAATGTTATTCTGTCCTGAAGATAGAATTTTACATATTCCAATATTCAAAACGAATATTAAGACTTTTCTAAAAGAAACACTACAAATAATAACATTTCTATGCTCTAAACATTTCATAAATTTCATTCAGATCTCGATTGACAAGAGAAAATCTATATTGTAATTAATTAATTACTATTATATTTATTTGTTTGATTTATTGCATTACATAGGATTTAGATCTATTCTATAGATACACAAAAACTTTTTCAATATTGAAGTGCTTTTTATGCTTAATTTTTATTGATAATTAATTTTTCTTATTTAGAATATAGAGTAGTACAAGATGACTTGTCAAAATGTTTGGTTAGCTGAAACTGCTACTACTCATTCTTCACAACAAAATGTATTTTACTGAATAACATTAACAACTAATAATGCTAATGCAATTTCAAGAGCATTGAATATCATTGAAGGCTCTATAAGAGTCAATATAATCTTGGCAAATAATGCAAAAATATGTATTGACTATGCACTTTATTCTAGAAAATTCAGAAGAAATTTACTTAGTTTTAAAGATATCCACTGCAATGGATATCACATTGAAACAATGCAAGAAGATGATTTCTTTTGTTCTCGACTAGAAGCAAATAAAAGGAAAGTTACAAGCAATTCTTTTGAGAATTTATTTTATAAATATAAAAGTCAATAGAATTGAATTGTGTAAAGAACGACTATAATATTCTTTTACTCGATGACTACCAATGCAAAGCTCACTAATAAGGGAATTTTGAAGTAGAGATTTCTCTACAAAAAATAATGTTAAACTTGTATTCATCATGTTTTATGAAAAAAAATGATTAAATAATCTCTACTACATAAATTGACCCAAAAAAATGGCAATAGACGTCAGTTTGCGGAAAAACGATGCGTAAAAGCAGCACGGTGGCAATTTTGAAATTATTTGTATATTTGTATTAGTATACACGTCAATTCCAGGAAGGAACTGATGCTTATTCTTAATAGGCGCAGGTTCTTTGTAATTGAAGATCACTGCAGACCCTCATCCATATTTCAACAATTGCGCTTTTCGAACACTCAAATAAATTTCAGAGAGTCATTTCGAATCCAGATCTATATTTGACATCCAAACTTATATATCTCCATCCGGCCACCTTCCAACCATTTCGACAGAATAGAGGTGGGCGCGGGCAGTGGGCGACGGTGGACGGCGGCGATTCGTGACTTTTTTTTTAAAAAACCTTTTTCACCATTTCTTCAAAGTTTTTGAAGGTATTTCTCCATTTCTTGGTTATTTTGTAATTATGGAAGATTTTGTTTACAATTTGGGAATTATAATTATATTCTAGGTTAATTTGTGTATATTTGGTAACTATAAATTTTGTTGATTTTTAGTGGACTTATGTAATATCTTGGGCATTGTTTATTAAATATATATAGACATTGTTATGGGTACACAAGATTTAGTTAGATTCCATGAATTTGTGAGATTTTTATAGAAGTTGAAAATGTTTCACACCGCATGTTAGATAAAATGTCTCACAAAGGGTTTTTTCAAATTGATGCATTGTCTATAGAGATTGATAATAAAAAAATGTGATGATAATATATATGTAGTTGAAATGTACTGATAGACAAATAAATTACGAATCTAACTTAAAGTAAAAATTCTTTCATTAGGTGTGTTATGTAAATAAATATGTAATTAACAAGACAAATAAATAAAGAAAATTAAATAGTGAAAAAAATTATTTCTTTAAGTTTATGATACAAATGAATATGTAATGAACAAACAATCTTAATATACAAGTAAATAATGGAAATCAAATACCATAAAAATTCTTTGATTAAACTTGCGATAGAAATGAATATGTAATTAACATGATCAAAATATTAAGAAAATCAAAAAATAAAAAATTCTTTCATTAAGGTTGTGATACAAATTAATGCATATGTAAATAACAAACAAATTTCACATACAAATAAATTATGGAAATCAAATAATGTAAAAATTTATTTGATTGTGTCTATGATGAAAATGGATATGTAAGTAACAAGTATGAGTAAATAAATGAATTAAGGAAATCAAATAATGTAATAAAAATTACCAATTAAAAAAAGCAACTCTCTGTTTTGGCTCTCTCAATAGGTCGTGAGATGCATATGGATTGGAGTTGGATGTATGGGAGACGTACCACACTAGAATACTTGAATGGGGTTGAAGAGTTTGTAAAATTTACCGAGGATAATAGAAAAAAGGAAACTGGTATAACTTGAAAGAAAGAATGGGTGGAGTGATAGGAGTTTCATAGGGTTATTGGAACTTCTAAGAGATATACTTCCCCAGGATAACAAGCTTTCTAGCTCAACCTACGGGGCAAAGAAATTATTGTGCCTATTGGGTATGGAGATTGAAAGGATACATACATATCCAAATAATTATGTCTTGTACCAGCATGAGTACAAAGACTTGTATGCTTGTCCAAAGTGTGGCATCGTGGTATATGAGAAATGACAACTATGATAAACGTGAGGATAAGAAAGGCCCTCCGGTAAAGGTATTATAGTATCTGTCTATAATACTTAGGTTCAAACGCTTGTTTGCGAATACAAAGGTCGCAAAGAAAATGCAGTAGCATGCTGATGAGAGGACAGAAGACGGAAAACTCAAACACTCAGGCGATTCTCCCTAGTGAGGAATATAAACAGGATGTCTCTCGAATTCAGTGGCGAAGATAGAAATCTTAGGCTTGGACTATATACAGATGCAATGACCATGCAGTAATATGAGGTGTCGACATAGCACTTGGTCGATTATTTTGGTGTGTCACAATCTTCGGCCTTGGTGATTACCTAGATGGTGTTAAAGCCGTTGGTATTCCTAAATCATGATACGATGGGAGACTTGGAGGTAAAAGTACAAATGGATTCAAATCAATCGTGTCTAGGGCTGAAATATGAGATAAAACACACCTCTTGTCTCGCAGCACCTTACTGTTGTTCACCCATATTTGGAAGAGAACATGTCGATGTTAAGGCGTCAGAATCCTTCGAAAGGTAAGATGTGGCTGAGTAATGAACATAATTGCACAATATAAAAAGCTCCAACAATTATCTCACACGCCGACGATGATTATGGAAACAATAAAATGGTTGAGATCGGCCCTGGGTGGATTTTTTTCCTACGAAGGGTATGACATTAATAGGTACACATTTTATACAAAACGTCAAGACGATAAGAGCATGATGCAGAATAGTGGAGTGACATTAGTAGTACTTTCATCAGAATATTCTAGCGCTAATCATGGGAGACCAGTAGATGCCACAATGTCGTATTATGTTGTGATTGAAGAAATTTGGGAACTTGATTACAAGGTTCTCAAGGTTTCTCTTTTTCTTTGTAAGTGGGCTGAAAACCACTGGAGAACAAGTCGATGAATTATGTTTCACTCTAGTAGACTTTGATCGGCTAGGCTATTTTGATGACCTTTTCATACTCGCATCATAAGCAAAGCAAGTGTTCTACATTGTTGATCATGTTGAGTCTAAGTGGTCTATCGTCTTTCACGGAAAGAGACATATAGTAATATTATTGCTAATGGTTTAAAGCAATTTATAGAGTACATTATTACTAACGTTTGAATTAGTTATTGATTGTAGTTAGATTTATTTTAAGATGGTGATGATTAGAGTAGTATAGCAATAGAATAGTTATTGATGTTTGAAGCACTTTGATAGATATTCAATGTTTAGTTTGATTTTCAATGGTTTATTTACGTTAGTTTATAATGCTAGATTACGCTATTGCTAAAGTTTGGAGCAGATATTTACTGCAGTTTCATTTATATTAAGTTGGTGATGGCTGCGTTAAAATGTATGTAAATTGCTAGTGTTGGTGTTGTTGATTCTTGGCTGTTGATTGTGCATTTGTTGTTTTACTTTCACAGGATCACCGGCAATAGTTATTAGTTGTGTATCCTAAAAATAAAAAAAGAAATAGGCGTCGGTTGTTGTCCAAAAACCAACGCCTAAAGTCAATTAAAAAAATTAATGAAAAATACAATAGGCATCGGTTGTACAGGACAAAGAGATGCTTAAAGTGTACAATAGGTGTCAGTTTGGCCTCAACAACCGACGTCTATTATCTAATTTATTTATTTATTTTTTAAATTGGCTTTAGGTGTCGGTTGTTGGACAACAGCCGACGCTTATACCTTTAGAATGCGCATCGCTGACAAAGGTATTGCCGTCAAAACTAACACATATTCATCTGTACAACCGACAGCTATTATGCTTTTCTGTAGTAGTGAATTTCTATGACAACATTGAAAATTATTGCAATATAAATAGATATTATATAATGTGATTCTTGAAGAATAGCCAATTAAATCACATATTTTAGAAGAATATAATTAGCTATAGAAGAGCGTGATATATGGGATTGATTATTTTTCTATGAAGAAAAGACATGATACACAAATATTCCAGAAAAATAGATCTATATTATTCTTGTAGAAGCAATTTATTTTCTTTTATTTATTCATTACGTGCATCAGTTTCATCATTATTTATTATTCATTTTTGTTTAATTATCGGGCTAGATCTAATAATTCACAATTGATTGCAAGATTAGAGTATGAGTATTACATGCTCATGAAGAATAATTTATACTAGATCTATTTAATTTGACAAATCAATATTCTTTTAAGAATATTGAATCATTACTCTTGAAGTAGCCTAAATTAATTTCAAAAGTATTATTTGTTGTTCTCCTAAAGTAGGACATGTTCTCTTGTAAAATTTGAGATTGTCATATATATATATATATATATATATATAAAATTTTGACACATACAATAATGTTTATCCCTAAAGGAGATTATAAAATTCATGCAATTCAATATTCTTGAAAAATATTGAACTATTACTCCCTACTGCATAATAACAGTTTAGGCATCGGTTGTATTGATGAATAAGTGTCGGTTCTGAAGGCGATGCTACTAACAATGACGTACATAATAACGGTATACGTGTAGGTTTCTCCTTAACAACTGACGCCTATTTCTTTTTTTTTCCCTTTCACCAGCAATAACTATTGTTGGTGATCATGCGAAAATAAAACAATAGATGCACAATACACAGCCAAGAAGAAAGAGTACCAACACTTCAATTTACGTACACTTTAACGCAATCATCAACAACTTAATATAAAAGAAACTAAAATCAATAAGTACTCCAAACGTTTACAGTTATGCAATCTAGCATTATAAACTAATGTAAGTAAACCAACGAAAATCAAACAAACCATTGAATATAATTAAAGTACTCCAAACATAAATAACTATTATATTACTGCTACTCCAATCATCACCAACTTAGTATAGATCAAGCTACAATTAACTGCTTTAAACATTAGCAATAATGTAATCAAGGATGGATCCAAAGTGGGGCAATGAGGGCGGTGGCCTCCACAGCCAAAAAAATTTCCTAAAATATAGTATAATGGAACAATGAATTTACATATGCAGCCCCCACACCTTTTGTTTTGTTATATGTAATAAACCACTTTAAGGTCAAAATTGTAATATAACACTTCCATTATTGCATCTTTTGCCCTTTCCTCTCCTTGTCTCGAATTCTAATAGTTACTCCAGGTTTCTAGTTTCTATTGAAATCTCCTACCCCAAAACGTATACTGCAAAATCGAGTGCAGTCATTGATTTTTATGTGAATTACAAAGCTCCGTCTTCTAATATCAATGGTTAAGGAAATACACTGGTAGAATCCAATAATATAATCTTTAGCAACCACTGAGGCAATCTCATTTTTTTAAAATTTCTTTTCTATTTTTTAAATTGTTTCTTCTACACTCTTAGGAATGTGTGTCTGAATCGATGCTTTTATCAAATGATTAGACAAAATTTGTTAGAAGTGCAATTCTTGATTTCTTATTTCTGAAAACATAACGAGTACCACTCCACAAAATTTGAAATTTCTCAACAAGATCAACATGTTGAAGATGGATTTTCTATTTTCTTGTGTCAAATAATAATTTTCTTTCTAAATTTTTAGGTAATTTTTATTTTCTTGTACTCTTTTTTGCATTTTGGGGCTTGATGATATTCAAAATTTGACCAGCTTATTTACTATATGAGAGAAACTTTTGATACTATTGGTTAGATTTTCTATAGAGACAGATCGGGCTCTGAGTTAGGGTGACGTGGCCTCTGTAATTAGTGGTTAGGCTCCAAAGTCGCAACCCGATCTGTTTATATAGCCAGACCGTACTATTGGCAACCAAAAAAATTATATATGCAATCATTTTAGAAAGTGAACACTAAGCTAGATTGGCTGTGATATAGAACTTATTTTTGATACTTTCTGAAAACCTTTTATGTAATTTTTGTTAAGTTCAAAGCATTATAATGATGTCGGATATAGTATTTTTATGGTGATGTATGATATTATTATTGTCAGTTACCAATAATTGTAGTTCTTCTATGGAGTCTATTGGATACCATCTTTAGTATCCAATGGATTATGTGGCAAGCTCTCATTAGACACACTGGAGGATGGTTCCCCACTCCCATTGTGTCCAATGAGAGTCTACCATATAATCCGTTGGACACTCTAAGATGGTGTCCAGTAGATTTCATAGAGTATGTGCCAATAATTGTCTACGTTATAACTTTCGTTTATCTGTATCACATGTTTCATACTACTTGTGTGTAATTATTGCATATATCTCAGATCTCTATGTAATTATTAATGTTAGGAAATAAGCGGCCATGCACACAGATCGCGAATCAAACACGAACCCAAGCAATTAGGACTAAACAGAAAGTAAAGAAAGACAAGAACACAAAGATCTAAATTTAGGCTCCGAAGGACCCTAGGAAGGTTTGCAATTCCAAAATCAATTGGAACCCTTACTTCTTACTGTTGAGACTCAACTCGCTGTTGATCAATCTCCCTTTCACTAGAACCAAAAAAAGCAATGTTGGGATTACAAGAAGTCACCAAGACGAACCCACAATCAAAACAGCAAATCCTCACTATGAGGTCTCTCTGAATCAAGCCCTATACCACCTAGCAGAACCGGCCTGAACCCTTAGACTACAACTCACGCAGAGGCGTATTACAAAACCAAAGAGAAGAGAGAGGATTTACGATAAACCCTATCTGCGTATATGAGAATAATTAACCCTAAAATGAAGCAGACATGTCTTAAATACCCAAGAGGAACAGATAGGATGAATCTTGGCAGCGAACAGTTCAGATTAAATCTTGTAACCCGCTTAAGGATCCATGAGATTTGAATGGGTCGTAAGCTGGGCATTGTTAGTTTTGGGCCAGACTGAAACTTCAATTGGGTCACCAGACTTCACATATCTCTACGTAAGCCAATTGGAGGTTCTAGTTACGGGGAAACTTCACAACTTTGAAGCCTCATTGCCTCTTTATTCACACCTGCACACAAACACAACAGTTTAGACAGAAAAACACAAAGAAATTCAAAAAAAGAAAAAGAGAAAAAATTTAAGAAATTTTACTCTTAACCTGAGTCAATGTTTAGTAATACTAAACATGACCTAAGCTTACTCAAGGGTAAAGACTTAGTACCCATATCAGCTGGATTGAGCTGTGAAGGGATTTTGGCCAACTGAACAGTCTCAGTTGACACTAAATCCTTGATAAAGTGAAGACTAATATCAATATGTTTGGTCCTACCGTGGAAGATAGGGTTTTTTCACAACTGTATAGCAGACTGACTGTCAGAAAATATAGTTACCTTTTCTTCTGGAAACTGAATTTCCCCAAGTAAACTCTTAAGCCAGAGAGCCTATTTCATAGCTTCAGTGACAGCTATATACTCAGACTCAGTAGTAGATAAAGCAACAATATACTCAAGCTGAGACTTCCAGCTAACACAACCTCTACAAAGGGTAAAGACATAGGTGGTAATAGATTTCCTATTATCTCTATCACTTGCATAGTTGGCATCAACAAAACCTTTTAAGATTATCCCTTCAGGGTACTTTTTGTTTACCAAGCCAACATCAACAAAATTTTTTAAGTACCTCAGCAACCATTTAAGTACCTCTTAATGTTCTACACCAGGATTAGACATGTATCTCCTAAGTTTTCTAAGAGAATAAGCAATGTCAGGTCTAGTACATACCATGAGATACATCACAAAACCTATTGCATTAGAATGAGACACATTTTTCATATACTCAATATCTTCAACAGATGTAGGACATTGACTTTTACTCAAGACAAAATGTGTGCTAAAGGTATTGTAACGGGTTTAGCATCCAACATGGAAACCCTCTGTAGCACTTCCTAAAATAAGTAGTTTGATCTAAAACTAGCACAGATTTTTGCCTATCTCTTAAAATATTCATTCCTAGAATTTTCTTTGCATGCCCTCGGTCTTTCATATCAAATTCAGAATACAATGCCCTTTTCAATTGAGTAACAACATCAACAAAGGAGCTAATTATCAATATATCATCCACATACAAAAGCAGAAAAACAGGCACACTTTTGCTGAATTTAAAATATAGACAACTACGATAGGCACTTCTGCAAAAATCCAATTTTTCATATAAGCATCAAATCTCTTGTTCCACTGTCTGGGGGCTTGTTTTAGACCATACAGAGATTTCTTTAACATGAAAACATAATCAGGACTGTTACAGTCAATAAAATCGGGGGGTTGGGACATAAAAATGAGTAAAATCTAAGTCATCATGTAAGAAAGCAGTTTTCACATCTAATTATTCCATTTCCCAATCAAAATGAGTAACAAGTGAAAACATAATTCTCAAGGTGGCATATTTAACAACAGGGGAAAAAATTTGAGTATAATCAATCCCATGCTTTTGAGTGAACTCTTTGGCAACTAATCTGGCTTTAAATTTAACAGTATTAGGCTGATCATCCTCCTTAACCTTATATATCCATCTACAGTCTACAGTAGACTTATCTACAAGTCTAAGAACAAGCACCTAAGTTTTATTTTTTTGTAGAGAAGCCATTTCATCATTCATAGCAATCCACCAAGACTTAGCATGTTTACTAGATGCAACTTCATTAAATGTATTTGGTTCACACTCAGACAAATCTTCAACTACATTACAAGACAAAACAGCATAATCAAAGTCATTTAATCTAACGGATGGCTTAAAAACTCTTTTTTCTCTATCTTTAACCAGCATATCATCAGACAAAGATGAAGGAGTTTCATATTGTTCATTTTAACCCTGATTGTTAACAGGAACATGCTATTCTTCCTGATTCCCAAAACGGTTGGGTGGAATCTCCACCTCATTTGGTGTGTTCTGACTATCATTAGAATCAAAATTGATGAAATCATCATTTTGAGAAAATCTGTCCCCTCAGGATCAGAACCTATAGAAGCTTTGTCAGATAAACATGGAAAATCAGATTCATGAAAAATTACATCTCTACTAGTAACAATCTTAATTCCAAGATGATTTCTCACCCACAGTCTGTACCCTTTCACACCCTCAGAATATCCCAAAAAAACTCACTTTTGAGATCTTGTTTCAAGTTTATCACCCTTAATGTAAGCAAAAGCAGCACACAACCAAAAACTTTCAAAAAGGAATAACTAGCGGAACACAAATCGTCAGGAGTTTTGCCATCTAAAGCAGATGAAGGAGATCTAC
>CAVNYN010208108.1:0-16941 GCA_963692815.1 Nyctanthes arbor-tristis | reverse complement strand
ATTAAAATCTTTCATATGGGATTGCTGAATTTTTCAATACTAATTATTTAGATTTTTGTAAATTAAGGGACCCAGAAAATATTAATAATAAACTTTAAGGACTAAATAATAATTAAATACTTGTAAGAGAAGTCCCTAAGATTTTCTATAAATATGAGCTCTAGGTGAAAAGAAAAAAAATGGAAAAATTTTGGAAACTCCCGTGTCTCTCGTCTTTGCACCATTTTAGAGGTGCGGCAGCCTTCTCCAAGAGAGAAGAGGTGGTTGGCGGCTGGCTGCCTCTCTTTCAGGCTAGCCGGACACCCAGCCGGCTGTTCAAAGATGGCTGGCTAGATTCCCGTACCTATACATGCGCTGTGGCGAAAACGCGCATAACTTTCTCTATGGAGCTCGGAATTGAGATCTGTAAAAAGCGTTGGAATCCTTATTCGATGAATATGGTATGAATTGAGCTCCATAAATACCTTTATAAGTGTGATTAGAATTTCATTTCTTTACACTCTAGCGATCGGACCAATTATTTCTAGATGTTTAGGTTGTTTTGATGCTTAAATTGCCAAAGACCTATGTTGTGGCAATGAATAACACAATATAGCATGAAATTACAGATTATAATGTAAACATGACAAATGGTAGGTAAAGTCAAGTATTTGTGCAAGTGAGAAAGAAGAAAGTTCTAAACTATTGTCATATAGCTAAGGATGGAGGTAAGTAACAATTTAATTACAATGTAAAACAATAATATTATATGCTCCTATGTGACAATGTGAGATATGAAAACTTTTCATGCCTTATAATTGGAATAATTGATATACATGATAATTATATGAGACCATGTGTTGACAATCTTGGTTGTGGTATACGTGAAAGCACTTGGGCATGATATATTTGGTACTACTAAGATATGAATGAGCTTATTATAATGCATGCCATATGCATTCATTGAGAATAATAATAGAGAAAAGAACATGCATGTGGCATAAAGATGATTGGCATCAGCCGTTATTGATGATAGTGTGATCCTTATATAGTTATACCGCATTTTGATTGGTCGTCGTCTGGGTATATACATTACATTTGGGGCAGTGTATCCCTGTGGATGTTAGGGGCTCAGCGACTAGTTGATCGAGTATATACATTGGACGCAGTTGGAGGCTTAGCAGCCCACTATTTGGGTACTGAACGCAGTGTTAGGGGTCCGACAATTGATATGATTTGGCCAGGCCATTCTTATGAATATTGGTAAGTCCTTGGCGACGGTCAATGCATGGTAAGTCCTTGCAAACAAGGCATGTACACGCAGATGATTGACCTTATTAATGAGCTCATAGAGTATACTATATAGAGATATATGGGCCCTGTTTGTTTAGTTGTTTGTACAATCATTGTCACATTTAAGCATCAAGTACATGTATAGATACGCTGTTACATACTGAGTGTTAGCTCATATATGGTTTTACATTGTATGTGCAAAAATACAAGTAATATGGGTTGGTGGAAACTCCAAACAACTGGAGGGCTATGTACCAGAAACCTGACTGTGGTAATATAGATTCACCACAAGGAGCACTATAAATAAAGGTTATAAACCTATTAAAGTTAAAAATTTTACTATTTCTTGAAAATAGAATAATTTATAAAATCAGTATGCGATCTTCCTTTTTAAGTAAACTTTCTTTCTTGCCTAGTAAATATAATAATTTTATTATATATCATTGTTTTAATATAATTAAGAGTATTTTAGAGAGAAACTTTATTAGACTTTTCAACTACTAAATTATTGTGGATTATTTGACGAAAATAATTTGTCTTTTATCGATGATAAGAAATATTAAAATAGTCAAGGGTGTTACAAGTCCTGGGCATCAAGTCGGTCAGGCCAGGTTAGGCTCGAACCCGAAACTGACCTGACTACTGTTCAGTTTCAGTTTCTGCCAACTGAAACCAGCCCAATTTGGTCAGTTTATCGGGTTTGACTCTTTTTTTTTATTCTTTAAAGCAGCCCAGGTTTTCTTTGTTTTTAGGGCCCAATTTTTTAAGCACTTTGTTATTACTTAAAAGAGAAACAAGAAAAGAGATTTGGGCTTAGGATTTACTGTTTCAGACATCTAGATAGATATAGAGAGAGATGAGAGAGGTCCAGCAGTGGTAGCGGCAGCACAGGACGTTAGTGGCAGTAGCGGCAGCGCAAGACTTCAGTGGCAGTGGCGGCAGCGCTGGGCGTCAGCGGAAGTGGTGGCGGTAGGCGCAGCAGAGGTAGATGCACCGCGTTGGTCGTCAGCAGCAGTGGCAGAAATCGGAATGGAGCAGCAGGAGCGGAGTGCGGCGAAGCAAGAGCGGCGCAAGAGAGAAGAGAAAGTTAGGGTTTGAAATTTGAGTACTTGAGTGGGGTGATTCTGATTCTGAATACGATAATAGCTATGGGTTTTTGTGTAGTTATTAGTAATTTTGAAATAAAGAAAGTCAAATAATCAGAGAGAAGAAAATTTTGTGACTTCTTCCGATCTTGGATTCTTTGAAGGGATTATTGAAAAGAGAAGTGTGCAGTACGCATGAAAACTTAATGAGGGCTGATTCTGAATTGTCACTACGATAATAGCAGTGGGTTTTGAAATAAGGCTGGTCCTGGGGTCATGTTTCTGAACACGTTTTCAAAGAAAAGATAAATAAATTAATTCGGTTTATCCGGCTCAAACCGGTTTAACTGAACCAGGTTGGTTCGGCTCAGTTCAAATTGGGTTTATCGGTTTGGATGGTCAAACCCGCAGACCGAACCAAACCGGCTCGGTTCGGCTGCCTAGAAACCGTAGACCAACTAAGCCTGCCTAAAAACTGAACCAAACCAGCCTGAACCAGTTCAGGTCGACTGCCAGTTTAGATGCCCATCCCTAGGTGTTATATTTTTGGTGGTATCAAAGCATGGTTGATAGACCCTGTAGACAATTTACTGTACACATGTCCTATGATCCCTTAGAGTTCACCAACGAAGTAAGTGATTTCTTGATTTATGCGCATTATTTATGACGTAAATGTGCCAAAAAAGAAGAATAATAATAATAATAATAATAATAATAATAATGCTTAATTTTAATAATCACGTGTGATTATCATGAAGTGTGATTAGTTGGAGTTAACTAAAATGTAAATTTATGATGAAGAAAAGGTGTTTTGTTAATACATGTATTATTGTTATTATAATTTTTAATATTTGACCAATGCTTTCAAATGTTAGTTTACTTTAATGCTACCGATTCACTTTAATGCTAGTTTACTTTTATCAAAATAAATTCGATCTTGTTATTAGAAATATTGAGGGCACCCACTTGAGCATTAAGAAAGTTTATTTTTCGCTTAATACTTTTATAATTTTCACTTACACTCTTTTAAATTAATTGGTTCGAGCATTAGCTTAATTATTGCATCTTTTATTCATTTTGATGATAAATAATATAATATTAATTTGGTTTAGCATCTCACCTCCTTTTCAACATAATTGATGTCTTAAAAATTTTATTACGTCATCTTTATTTTAAAGCGAGAGATAAATCCAAATATTAGTTAAACCCAACGTTGGTTTACAAGTTATGTTTTACTTGTTTATGGGAAAAAATATTTGGATAAATATATATATATATAATCATTTTACTTCATCCAAATTCTATGTTTGTTTTCTTAAATTTGAGAAAATTTAAGAATTCATTTCTTTTATCATGACTCTCGACTCTTAATTAAGAAAAGAGTATGATAATTTTGACACTTGACAACTTTAACATGTCTTCTTGGTCGGTTAAATATATTCATTCGAAAACAACCCTACTTATCTTTAAGTATCTATATGGGTCAAGTGTAATTATTAAAAGATTTACAAGAATGGAATCTTTGATATTAAAATATTGATGAACTTCTATGTGATTTTTGTAAATAAATATATGTATATGTTCTTTTTCAATGAAATGAGTACTTGAGTTTTCGTATGAGAAATTTTTAGGAGACATGTTATAAAAGAATAATCGATCTAGACTTCTCTAATTTAGTTTTGTCGATTTTATCCATATATAAACTTTTATTTTTCATCAATTTTTAAAGAAGAAAATGATAAGTGTATCCACTTTGATATCCTGCTCATAACATATTATTTGAGATTACTTATTACTAGATATTCCTTTTAATTTATCAAAAGTATGAATTAAGAGCTTGCAACGGTTTACCTTGTTGATATTAATTAGTATACGTATGCACGTAAACCATGCATTCATATGATTGAAAAGGATGTCTATCACATGATTTCATGTTGATGTTAACATGACGTCATGTATGGTTGGGTGCCTAGTATCATGTTGTCACCAAGTGAAAGTTTTGCATGTTGAACTGTCATGAGATAAGTATTGCATATTTCCTATCCTGAAGAAAGAATGGAAAAACCATGTGTTGGAGAAAACAATTCTTAGAAGATTCCGATTGATTTGCATAATATTGGAATTTTGAAATGAATAAAGTGAAGTGGATCAATGAAGAAAGTATATAGGATTTGGTATTGACTTTTGAATTCCTCCTCATATATTATGCTTTGAGGTACTTAAAATTTCACCTTGGTAGAATCACTGAAGCTAGTGATTGTTATGAGGTCGTACTTTGATATATACAATTTGCGTAAAAGAAGAGGTGTGATAGGATGTATTTAAATTGAGGATTATGTAAAGATTTCATACGTGAGACCCATATTAATTGCCTTGTCGATTGGCCAGGTATTATACGTAGTCATTTTGACTTAAAGTTGAATGTAAAGGTATACCTATAGGTCCAACTGCAGTTTTAGCTTGTGTGATCTCGTATAAAGATAAATATAGGGAAGACTATGTAATTGATGATTTGGTAAATGTGAACAAAGAGATGGACCAAAGAAATATGCAAATGGATGATTTGATTTGATTTTGGGTTATATCATAATGATATGATATGGCATATTGAGACTTCTTAATTCACCCATTCACCATTAGTTATCTCGATTGAAATATTATCTTCTCATTGTTTTGAGAAGCATCTGAATGTCTTTGGAATTTGACAGTGCTACTTCATCCACACTCTTTGTATTAGAGCAATGAGCTCTTGTTTATTTGGCTTTCTCCATTTCTCTTGTTCAACTGTTGTCTTTTCAACTCCTTCTTGCAAGCTTAATGTTTTCTCATAACTTGTTGTGTTTTACGATGTTGTTCCTTTACCCAATGATTTGAACTTACATTTATAAGTTTACACGATCCCTCGACGGGAGCATATCTTTAATTTGAGCAAGGTTTTGTCCCTCCCCAATTGTTTGAGCTTCCTCTTGAGATCGCTCCCAGTAGAGTTCCATCTCTAAAGAACTCTGATTTGTTTTTGTTATCCCATCTTCAAAGGATTTTGATTTACTTTGTTATCTCTTTGTTGTCACTTGACTTAAACACAACCTGAGCTTCCTTGAAATCTTATTTGATTTTGGTGACTTGATGTGTGCTCTTCCGATCTCTTCTATCTTTCCCAACTTTAGTAGCTCATCCATCTTGAATGTCTTTCAAGATGTACCATCATTTTGCCCAAACCGTTTCTCTTTTGTATTCTTTAAATGTAAACTTACCATCTCTAATACATGCTAAGACGACTTTTCGTGGAACACTTTATCATTGTATAAGTCGTCAAAGAAATCACTTTCATATGACTCTTCACTAGACAATGTCTGACTGTTGGTTCTCAGGCTAATCATTTGTATCAAACAGTTGTATATGTGGCAATACAACTTTAGACTCCTTTTGTATGTTTGAGTTTGAGCACTCCTAAATAGTTTTCTAATAGTTGCATCGTATACATCAAGGTTCCACTCTTCTTCGCTCTTATAACCTATATGCTCATCATGGAGTGCTAGATTGCCCTCCATCGGTATTTTTCTGAATAGGAGAACTCAATTGTAATGGCCTATCTTACCATATGTATACCATGAAACATTGTTTACTTATGTCATCCAAACGATTCTCTTCTTATGTAGTAATCTTCTTGGGTTACTCTTGTCTCAAAACACCATTTTGTTCTTCTTTACTTATTATAGCTAAAAAATGTTTCCTCTCTTCTTCTATATTTATTAAGACCTTGACATTTGCCCAATAATTCTTTTTGACCAGTCAACAAATTTTAAAGTGGACCTGTAAAGGTTTCTCTAACTAAACTTGCACGGTGACTATAAAACTCTTAAACTCACATATGAGTTTGTGAAGATTTTGCTCCTCTCATTTTAGATTCTAAGACTTCATTAATCAAACCTGATTCAGCAATTTCATGTCAGAGAGCTTTTGTTTTATTGAATAACTTTTTCATCGTCATCTTATTTGACTTGAATGACGATATCTCATTCTGGAGGAGCTGTAATTTGAGCTCATTCTTCTTTTAAAATAATGGTTAGAGTGTTTCAAGTCTTCTTTTGTATACTTGCGTCCATGTTGTGTTCAAACAACTTTTCTTCAATTGTTGACTTGAGCGCATTCGTAGCCTTTCGTGCCTTGAGTTCAATTTCTCAAAGTTCTAGCTTCTTGTGGCCATACCAGTTTTCCTATGCTAATTAGTTCCTACAAGTTTTTACCCTGTAAATGATTCACACAGTGAAAAGAGAGAGATATTTGAGAGAATATCTATTTGTAGTGATAATGAAATTTTAAGTTCAGTGACTTGATACGTGTAGAAGTTGTATGAGTTCCTTGAGGATTGAACATGACCGATAAGTATATAAGGGACCTGTCACGCCCCCGCAAAATTTACAATATTTCCGAATATCTTATGTTAATTTACAAATTCTGTGGTGGAAGCTTTAATTCAAACAGTGGGGACGGGACGTACAGAACAATCTAATTTATCTTATCTTACAGGGTTTAACAAACAAAGCTAATTATATAAGCTAACAAATCATTAAACGTTTAAAGAAAATATTAAAGCTAGGTTTTTCAAGAAATATAAAAACACAAGAAGATGTATTAATAAATATATCTTATTGATTACTAAAATACGCCAAGTTACTAGAAAACTTTTACAGGAAAAGTAAAGTTCAAATCAATATAAAGATTATAAATCACTATTTTCTTATATGTTATAAGATGTAAAAACATATATACTATAGAGGTGGACATAAAACTATTAAATTCATAGTAGCTTCAAAGGCAAATTTATACTACATGCACAACTCTACTCCATTTCACGAGCACGATCCAACTCCTAGCTTGCCTTGCTTTTCAGATTTTATAGCTTCAATCATCTACAAAAATTGTAGTAAAGAATGGAATGAGTACAAAGTACTCAGTGAGTAACAAAACCCTTTGATTTACCTTTTATTTGAAAGATTTATTTTCCAGAAAATCATTCAATGCACGAAACTTTTCAATGCACAGATGGGACATATCACTAGTTAAACTACTACCCGTGGTGCGCGCAAGAATCATATCAATTCAATCATGGCCATGTACAATTAAGTAGATCCACATTTGAATCCCAGTTGACCCTTACCGGAATTTCAGACAGATCAATACAGATATAGAGCAGATACCACACTAATCGTCGTCCATCTCAGTATCGTTAGATGGCTCCTAGTGTGGTAACAGAGCAGAGCAGAGCAGATACAAAACGGGTAGAGCAACTAGTGATTCAAAATGCAATATATCAATCTTTCTTTTCAATGCAACAGAATCCATGTTCATCGCTTTAATCAAATACATGCTTAGCATTTCAAAACATCATCAATGTTAAAAGGGAATCAAAGTGATAGTTACTCACCTCAAAGATTACCCAAACATTCCTTATGAAGAAAAGTATTATTAAAGCTTAGAAATTCCTCATTCAAAGCTACTCTTAGGTTATAATCTTTCTATATATGGCAAGGTGCCTTTTTCTAGAGACAAATATGTATTTTGATGAGTTTTTGAGGTAGTTTTCCAGCCTACAATAGGCATGGACGATTTTTGGAGCTTCAGAAGAGATGGAGGAGTGGTTGGGTGTTAGGGGAAAGATTGGGGCCTTAGGCTTATATATAATAGTTGGAATTGAGTTGTTTTAATAAAATTTGAGTTCCGCCAACCAAATCGTGACACATGGCGCTATATATACCGCACACTTGGCAGGAATTTATCTGAGAAGTCCCTCCGCTTTACATTATCTTTCAATTAAGTCACCGTACTTTAGTTTATGTCAATTGAGGACCGAATTCTTTCTCTACCGTCAATTGAGTAACAATCTTTTAATTTTCTAATATAATTCAAGTATTCTTATGACATTTCAAACGGTTATTCCATCATTGCCAATTTTTATCATTCAATTGAATGGCAATTTACAACTTTGTAATTCGTTACGATTATATTGTCACATTCCAATTCTTGGCATTCCGTTGACTGACAATTTTGTAACTTTACCATTGATGCACTTCAATATAATCCCGTTGTCATATTCTAATTTTGGACGTTTAATTGGGTAATAAGCTTGGAATACAATTCAAACAATTATTTAATCATTATCAGAATAACGATATACTTGCCTTAAAATTTTGCGGGTCGTTACAGGACCAATGTGAGTTAGAAATGCATGTGACAATGTTGATGATATGTATGTTGGATTTTGGTGATACGCTTGGGTATCTAACAAATTAAATATTTTGAGATCCTTTTAAAGTATTCAATCAATTATTTATGACTTTAACTAATGATGAGGTACAATCTTAGGGTGAGCAAGATTACAACGAACAATGCATGCCGATATTAAGATTTATTATGTGAGGCATATATATTGGAGATTGAGCCTTGGATAATAAATTGAGAAATACATATAGTAGAAGTTTAATAATATTGAAATACAGTGTGAGTGACAAATTTAGATAACTAGAAGATTATGTACTTCATGTACTTTGAAAGAATAAGAGTGATGATTATATATAGAATATGGTTATATATAGAATCAACTTTCAAAGTGACGTTGATGACATATATACAATTTGGGTTAAATATGGAAGGCGTGAAATGATATATAGACATTAAAAGATTCTTGCGATAAAACATAAGAATAATAACATTATTTTTTTTAAGGGGAGGAGAATATCATTGGAATGTGGTATGTTAGAATGAGATATAGTGTCTAAATAGAATTTCAAGATGCGTAAAAATTTAGAGGACGAAATTCCTTTAAAGGGAGGTGGAACGCCCCAAATTTTAAAAGATTAATATAAGATTTATAATTTTACAGGATATATAGAAATCTTCATGGAATTATAATTATAGTTGGAGCCGTTTCAAATGTTCCATTGAGAAATTTAAAAGTCATTATGAGATTAAAATCCTTCATATGAGATTGCTGAAATTTTCGATACTAATTATGTAGATTTTCGTAAATTAAGGGACCAAGAAAATATAAATAATAAACTTCAAGGACTAAACAATAATTAAATAATTGCAAGACAAGTCCCTAAGATTTTCAATACATAGGAGCCGTGGGTGAAAAGAAAAAAAATGGAAAAAGTTTGGAAACTCTACTGTGTCTCGTCTTTATACCATTTTGGAGGTGGTCAACCACCTATAATTGGGCGGCCAGCCTCCTTCACGAGAGAAGAGGGGGCTGACCGCCCCAAATGGTGGCTAGCCAGATGCCTAAAGCCGGCTGGCTGGATTCCCGCACTTGCACACGCTCTGTGTTGAAAACACGCATAACTTTCTCTATGGAGCTCGGAATTGAGATTTGTAAAAGGCGTTGGAATTATTATTCGATGAGCTTAGATACGGTATGGACTAAGCTCCATAAACACCTTTATAAGTGTGACTAGAATTTTTTATCTTTACACTCTAGTGACCAGACCAATTATTTCTAGATGTTTAGGTTGTTTTGATGCTTAAATTGCCGAAGACCATGTTGTCGCAATGAATAACATAACATAGCATGAAATTATAGATTATAATGTAAACATGACAAATGGGAGGTAAAGTTGAGGATTTGTGCAAATGAGAAAGAAGAAAGTTCTAAGCTATTGTCATATAGCTAAGGATGGAGGTAAGTGACAGTTCAATTACAATGCAAAACAATAATATTATATGCTCCTATGTGATAATGTGAGATATGAATATTTGCCATGCCCTATGATTGGAATGATCGATATATATGATAATTATATGATACCGTATGACCATATATTGGTAATCTTAGTTATGGTATATGTGAAAGCACTTGGCCATGATATATTTGATACTACTAAGTTATGTTAATGAGAATATTGTAATGCATGCCATATGCACTCATTGAGAATGACGATAGAGAGGAGAACATGCATGTGGTATGAAGATGATTGACATAAGTCATTATTGATGATGGTGTGATCCCTATATAGTTATACTGCATTTTGATTGGTCATCTAGGTATATACATTTCATCTGGAGCAGTGTACGATGTTGGGGGCTCAGCAATCGGTTGACTGAGTATATACACTAGATGCAGTGTTGGAGGCTTTGCAACCCACTGCTTGGGTAATAGACGCATTGTTGGGGGCCCGACAGTTGATATGATTTGACTAGACCATTCTTATGAATATTGGTAAGTCCTTGATGGGTAAAGCATGGTAAGTCTTTGAAAACAAGGCATGTGCACGCAGATGATTGGCCTTATTGATAATGAACTCATGCGGTGTACTATATAGGGATATATGTGCCCTATTTGTTTGGTGGTTTGTACAATCATTGCTGCATTTAAGCATCATGTACATGTATAGATACGATGTTACTTACTGAGCGTTAGCCTATATATGGTTTTATATTGTAGGTGTAATAATACAAGTAATGTGGGTTGGTGGTAACTCTAAACGACCAGAAGACTGTGTACCGAAAACCTAACTGTAGTAATATAGAGCCACCACAAGGGGTACCATAAATAAAAGTTATAAACCTATTTAAGTTAAAAGGTTTACAGATTTCATGAACATAGAATACTTTATAAAATCAGTCCCCAATCTTCCTTTCTAAGTAAACTCCGTTTCTTGTCTAATAAATATAATAATTTTATTATATATAATTCTTTTAATATAATTTTAATAGTTGTTTGTGTTGTTATTTTTCGGGCTCTTTGTGCAAATGACCAAGTCAATATAAAACTTTATTTAAGAGGCATATCATTACAAATTTTTAGGTAACTAGTCTATTCCTTCAAATAATAATAAAATACAACGTAAAATGTCTAATTTACCCCTTGAAGGATATAACGCCACTGGTACTGTTATACAGAACACATAACAACATTAGTAGTGTTATAATAGACCGATATATGTTAGTCTTTAGTGCATAACGCCAAGCAAGTAGTTATCTATTTCTCGAGTGATTTCGGATCTCTCATTTCTCCACAAGCTCATACTTATGGTACAATGACACTTCACCTTCATTAAAGCATGAGGGGGGGTCTATTGGGCTTGACTAACTCCATGTATCAATACTTTTGATGTAGATGTTACTTAACAATTTCAACATCTTCCCAACATTTAGAGTGCATCGGCATGATACCGATGACGAAAACTTTGAATCTCACAAGACATATTCATCCTGATCCAGGACTAGTTGCTCGGTCTAGTAGGAGGGGGTTTTGCATTCGTTGTGATTATAACAGACCAATGCATGTTAGTCATTAGTACGTAACGCCAAACAAGCAGTTATCTACGACGCTCTTCCGATCTGTGATTTCGGAGCTCTCCTTTCTCCACAAGCTCATGCTTGTGGCGTAAGAATATTTCCCCTTCATTAAAAGCATGGGGTCTATTGGGCTTGCCTAATTCCATGTGTCAATACTTTCGACGTAGATATTAGTTAACAACTTCGGCATCTTCCCTACATTTGGAGTGTATCGGCATGATAGCGGTGACAAAAACTTAGAATCTCACAAGACATGTTCATTTTAATCCAGGACTAGTTGCTCGGTCTAGTGGGAGCGTGTTTTACATCCGTTATGATCATAACAAACCAATGCACGTTAGTCTTTAGTGCGTAACGCCAAGAAAGCAGTTATCTATTTCTCCAGTGATTTCAGAGCTCTCATTTCTCTACAATCTCATACTTATGGTGTAACGACACCTCACATTCATTAAAACATGGAGGCCTGATCAGGCTTCTTTAGCTTGTCGTCTCAATTTTTTCGATATAGATGTTACTTATTAAAGCATTGCAATGGCCACTTGTCGAGCACATTGGCATGATAACGGTGAGAAAAGGTTAGAATCTCATTAGATATGTTCATATTTGTCCTGTACTAGATGCTCGGTATGTCGAGAGGAGGTTTCGCATCCATTATGTCACAACAGACCGATGTTCATTAGTATTTATACCGCAACGCCAAGGGGTGGTTATCTATTTGTCGGGTGTTTTTGGAGCTCTCCTTTTTCCACAATCTCGTACTTGTGGCGTAACGACACCTCGAATTCATTAAAACATGGGGGGCTGATCGGGCTTCCTTAACTCATCGTCTCAATACTTTCGACATAGATATTACTTACTAAAGGGCTGCAATGGCTACTAGTCGAGCACATTTGCGTGATAGCGGTGAGAAAAAGTTAGAATATCATTAGATATGTTTATCTTGGTCCTGTACTAGTTACTCGGTATGTCGAGAGGGGGGTTCGCATCTATTATGCTCATAACAGACCGATGTTCGCTAGTATTTAGACCGCAACACCAAAGGGGCAGGGCAGTTATCTATTTCTCGGGTGATTTAGGAGCTCTCTTTTCTCCACAATCTCATACTTGTGGTGTAACACACCTCACATTTTGGAGAGAGGATTTCGAATTCCTTAAACTGATAACAGCACAATTTCTATGTGCTTTTCAGAATGTAATGCCAATCACGCCGTTATCTACTTATCGAGTGAGATTGGAGCTCTTATTTTCCTAAAATCTCTAGTTGGTCATGTATCAACATCTCATATTCATTAAATCTTTGTGACCAATCATGATAGAGTTGATTGTTGTAACTCCAATTTCAAATGCTTTCGATATATATGTTAGTTAGTAAACCGTTATAATGACAACTTGTTTGAGCTTTTTAGCATGCAATAGATGAAAAACGCGACATATCTCATTAGATATGTTAATCATAGGGTACTAGGAGTTACTCGGTGGGTTGGAAGGGGATTTCGTATTCTTATGGTCATTATTAGCGAAATGTCTATTACTCTTTAGTGTGTAACACTAATAGCTTTGTTATCAACTTCTCGAGTAATTTTGAGCTCCCATTTTTCCATAATCTCCGACTAGTGGTGTAAACGCGTGTCATATTCATTAAAACTTTGTGGCAAATCAAAACGGGGTTGATTGTGTGGCCATAACTCTATTTCCTAATACTTCGGTATAGATGTTATATAGTAAAGCGTTAAAATTACAACTTGAATAGGTTTTCAGCATTACCGCGACTGTGAACCCATAAATGTTGTTAGATATGTTCATCATTGGGCTAGGAGTTATGCGGTAGGTTGGGCGTCCATTTCGAATCGCTTATGATCATAATAGCACGTTATTTGTTACACTCTGGAATGTAACGCCAATTGCGCTGTTATCCACTTATCGGTTGAATTTGGAGCTCTCCTTTTCTTAGAAAGTTCAAATAGCTGTGTAATGACATCTCATAGTCATTAAAACTTTTTTAAAATTTTTATGTGTTCTAACATTTCTAGTGCAATTTCATTTCTAAAATTTATAGCATAAAAAAATTTTCAGGGGCCAGCCCCCAAGTTCCCACCATCTAATTGTGAAGAAAACCAATCCAGGCAAAAGATGTATGAAGACACTTACAATCTTGTCCACAGAATTGAAAACTAAGCTACATCTCCAAACAATTAGTGCCCAAGCCAATGGTCTGTAAATGAGAAGCAAACCATGAAAAGCTTCTCATTTCTTGGATATAACAGAAGCTATTGGAGTAATAGCAAAAATCTAAAAGGTAGTAGTGGCATTTTTTGTATCAATAATAAATCCACCTCAAAGGAACGATAATTACATAGAACAAACAATATATACATATGGAATATCCTGCGACCTTGCACCCAAAATAAAGCAGAACGCCCCCAAAAATGTTCAAGCCCAATTTTGCATGTTTCCTCCAACCAAGAGACGGTTGGTCACTCACAAGCATTGAAATCTTTGAACTCATAAAATAGTATACATGAATATGAAGTTAAAACCGAGCCTAGCAGCGTGAACACTGTGCCATACAATCCAAGATTGTCCCTGAAGAACTCCACACTTTGATCATAAGAAGCAAGCATTCTTATATTAAGCGCCATGGCCCTCACTAGTCACCACAGTAGGGTCGGCATCTTTCTAGAGGGCCAAAACTCCTTCGTCAGCAACAATTCGATAAAGGGCATGGAATGCATTTGTATAATTCCGGCGCTGAGCAGTAGGTAATGTCGCATCAGCCTGCATTCGGATAAGTGCCAAATCTGCAGGACTACCTACACATGTTCCTATAGCACCCGCAGTCAAACCACGCAGAGCCTTCTGATATAGCAGTAAGGTCTTTCCATTATTGGCCTCAACTGCCTTGTTAGTCAAAATCCTAAATGAACCAAGACGAGCAGTTGTATATGTAGCTTGTCTAAGAAGCCCAGCAGACAAACCCTTGTAGCAGGCGTCGATTCCCTTATTTTTAAGCATTTTCTTGGTTACCACAGCTTCCGACCCCTGACCCAATTGAATTCTCACCTTGATCATATCAATGGTTGGATGACACAGGTGGCAAGCACACCAGAGGCTCCACCATTAACGAAGGGCTTCACGGTTGTTCACACTCCTACAAATTTTGGCTTCTCCTCTGCCATTGTTCTGTTTCTACTCTCTTTCTGATCTTCCCTTCAATAGATTCCAAAACAGAGGAAGAGAGAGAACTTTAATGGTGAACAAGACGAGGTTTTAGTGCGTGCAAATGGAAACGGAATAAGAAAGGCCAAGTTTGTAATTTGGCTTTTTAAATTTTTTATGCAATTTTTTTTCACCCTTTAATTCTCCTTTTTCTGGTCAAAGGATAGAAGGTCTATTCCAATAAATTTTTATATGACCCGGTCCATTACGGCTAATTTCCCTTATTTTTCAAATTAATTTCAAAAGTCTTAAGTGTAAAAACTAGCTAGTCGGCTATATATAAATTTATGTAAACAATATTTAAATTTCAAGGTTTCTATGCAATAGAAGATGTGATGTTTCATGTTTATTATTATAATTTATAAATTTTATCTTGTTGTATACCTTTTCATTAGAGATCATAGAGGCTAAAAGTGATAATTTATGGAAGCAAAATTAAAAACTAGACTTTCTATTGTAATATTTATTTCAAATTCAAATTTACAATTTGGAAAATTTCTCACCAAAAAAAAAATATATGAAGAGGAAGGAAAATCAGGGCCGAATTACACACGGGCCAACATGTGACACACACGGGCTGGCCCACACAGGGCTTGTGGGTGGGCTGGTCCATGACATAAAAAATTTGGCCAGTCTAGCCTGGACTATAAGCCCAAGATGTGCAGGCTTTTTTCCTCGCAAGCCTTATAAGGCTGCAAGTTAGCGCCCCGGCCCAAACCGGCCCACTCACTTTGACACCACTACAAATAAATATATTAGAATTATTTCTAAAAAATTATTTCTAAAACCATTTTCCCGCTCATTTCGTGTTTTAAAATTTGTGGGAATTATCTGATCCACCTATCTGTTTTATTGAGCTGTCAATGTTTTTTTTTTTTTGAAGAAAGCCGTCAATGTTTTTGGTTGTGATCTTTGTGGTAAAATTAATTAATTATTTTTTATGTCAATAATACACACACAAACAAAATACTAGAATAATTTCCAAAACAATTTTCCCGATCATTTCGTATTTCTAAATCCATGCTAATTATTTGAGTCATCCAGTCTCTTTATTTGAGGAGTGTGTTAGGTTATGTTCGAAGAAACTAGAATAACTTTCGTGTACGATGTCCATTTTCAACTCATAATAATATATATTTTTGGGTAGTTCGACGACACAGATTAAACAAGTCGCTTTGCCACTACTAATGACAAATTTTGGGTATTTGAACTTATTTACTATGTTTGTTTACGTTTTTCCTATTTTATTTTGAGTCAACATTTGTGTTTTGGACATGTTAGTTAGTCACGCCTTTTATGGAGTTTGTAAGCCTTTTAAAACATCTATTTAAACACTTTTATACTACTGCTTTAGTGTTTCATTGTATTAGAAATCAAAAGTTAAACTATTCTTTGAGTAGCAGTTCAAATTCTTTGATTTGTTTTTGTGTAGTTGTAGGTCAATTTATTTTTAATCACATTCAAATAGTTTTTGTCCGTGCAATGCATAGGTGAAACACTAGTTCATATAATACCAACTGTTTTTGTTATTTTGGTATGCTCAATTATTTGTGTCGCATGCATTTAATGTTTAATTGAGAGCTTGAAATATTTTTTGATATTACATAACTAGTAATCTTATTTTATCATCATACAATGTGTATCGCACATTTGAACTATTTGTATAAGTAAAAGTGAAGTGGAAAAGTTGAATATTATATGAGAAGAGAAAGAGGATTTAAATCGTTCTTACGTTTCATATCAAAATCGTAAAATATTAGAAAATTAAGAATCTACTAGTCATTTAAACATTCAATGCACGTTGTATGACACAAAAAAATATGTGTGGCGGCATATAATTTGACAAAAATGTGTTCATAAACTCTTCTTGGTAATAATTGTTTGTATTACCAATCGCTTCGTCAAAACTCACGGAATTAATTTAGTGGAGATGTGTAATAACAATTACAATTGTTAATTTTGAAACTTACAATTTATCACACTAATAGAGATTAAAAATACTAATCATGGTGAAGAAATTGAATGTAATTAAGCACACTAATTGAAATTAACAGATGTGTAATTAACA